>JAYGGG010000589.1:0-53276 GCA_036346245.1 Bonia amplexicaulis | reverse complement strand
ACGCCGATCGCGAGTGTACCAAAGACTCATGAGCGGCTAGGGTTTGGCTCGAGGTGGCGGCCACGGATTAGCTCTGGATTATCGTGCGCTGCCCTCACCGCCTCCATATATATAGACCTCACTTGGGCCTCGTGGACCGAGGCCCAATAGAGTCTATCCGGATCTCTATCCGACTGAGCCCACATCCGAATCATATTCGAATTAGTGTTCCAACCCGCTAAGTGTGCGACCAGAGGTTTACGATACTTGGTCGCACCCGTAAACACCTTTCCTGGCCACCCCGTTAATAGCGGCCTCTAGTAAGACATATTAACCCCAATGTATACGTAATGATCATATCTACCGAACTCAGTAATGTTCTCATGTACTAATCCCTTTGCCTCACGATATAGATTAAGCTCAAGGCGAGACCTGTGTCATCCTCTTAATAGCTCAATCACTCTCGATTCCGTGATGGATTATAAACCCGTGATTGACCTCAATCACCTTGGCATGGCCATGCACTTTCATAATCCATTACATCGAGGGGCCCAGATATCTCTCCCATAAGGAGGGGCAAATTCTATCTTGATCATTCACATCCCACTACATGTTTCATGGCAAACCCAAAGACTACTTTTATGACTACCCGCCACGGAGTAGTGTTTAGTAGTCCCAAAGTAAGCTACTACGCATGCCGGGAACCATGATGATCTCAAGTCTAAGGATTCCACATAAACACTACTTGAGACCAACTGATGACATATGGAATCTCTCAGTTGTCTCATGGCGGGTCTATCCAACATATGTTCACTAACACATGTCCATATTATTGATTTGGTATTCCATACCATGATCCATGAGACATGATCATCAATCAATACATATGTCGATCTTTGAATCATATTTGTTCCTCATATGAAATATAATCGTGGATCATTTAGAAATAGCAACATTTTGGCATTAAGAGTCTCATGAATAAGTCACATACTCATTGATCAATAATGATAATGTCTATTTCAAGGAACAAAGCAATGTATCATAAACATAGTATGTGATATATTCAACATCTCCATGTTGCCTCTAGGGCATATCACCAATGCCTCCCACTTGCACTAGAGTCAACCATGTAGGTATCTAATACCCATTGCCCTAGTGTGAGCCTCATGCTTTGGTCGGGAAGCGGCTTTGTCAACGGATCCGCAATGTTCAAACTGTGTACTTTGCATATCTTAACATCGCCTCTCCACAATCTCGCTGGATGAGATGAAATCGCCAGAGAATGTGCTTGACTTCGTGCGATCTAGGCTCCTTGGCTTTATGCAATGGCTCCAATCGTTGTCACAAGAGAGGTCCATTGGCCGGAGGCACTAGCCATCACACCAAGCTCGTAAACAAATTTCTTGATCCAAACAAATTTCTTTAGCAGCCTTCGTGCCGCTATGTACTCGGCTTCGTTGTAGAATCAAGAACTGCCTCCTCGCTTGAACTCTTCCACCACCGCACCGCCATTCAGTAACACAAACCCGATTATGATCTAAAATCATCTTTGTCGCTTTGAAGCTAGCATCTGTAACCATTTACAACGAGCTCTTCCTCACCCCATAGACGAGGAACACATCTTTAGTTCTTCGCAAGTACTTCAAGATGTTCTTTACTGGAATCCGCTGACTTTCACCGGATCTCGACTGTATCTACTGTAGCACTTAAAGCATACGAGACATCCGACGGTACAAAGCATGGCATACATAATGGATCCAATAGTCAAGCATATGGAATCGCATTCATTTTATCCCGCCATCGTGTGTACTAGGATACCGATTCTTGCTAAGATTTATACCATGTGACATAGGTAGGAAGCCTTTCTTGAATCTCGCATGTTGAACCTTTTCAACACCTTGTCAATGTAACGATCTTGGCTTAATCCAATCACCTTTTTGATCTATCTCTATAGATCTTGATGCTCAGAATATATGCCGCCTCCTAAGTCTTTCATAGAGAAACTACTTTTCAATGAAGACTTAATGATTCGAGCATAGAATGTCATTTCCGATCAATAATATGTCATCCACATATAAGACCGTAAACACGAAAAGCGCCCCACTAGCCTTTTGTAAACACAAGGCTCTTCTTCGTTCTTGATGAAACCAAACCCTTTGATTACTTCATCAAAACGAATGTTCCAACTCCGAGATGCTCGCTTAATCCATAAATGGATCTTTGAAGTTGCATATCTTTCTAGTCGATTGCGGATCGACAAAACCTCGGGGTGGTCATGTACACATCCTCACTCGATTTCCATTAAGGAAAGTCGTTTTGACATCCATTTGCCATATTTCATAGTCGAAATAAGCAAAGAATCGCTAGAATGATCCGAATAGACTTTAGCATTGCGACGGCGAAAAGTTTCATCATAATCAACACCTTGAATTTGTTTGAAACCTTTGGCCACCAATCGCGCTTTATAGATGTGAACATTTCCATCTATGTCTATCTTTTCTTGAAAACCCATTTGCACTCAATGGTTTTAACACCATCGTGGATCAACCAAGTTCCAAACTTGATTACTGTGCATGGATTCAATTTCGATCTCATGGCTTCAAGCCATTTCTCGTAGTCCGTCCCACCATCGCTTCTTCATAGGTCTTAGGTTCATCGTTGTTCAACAACAATATATCCCGTTGTTGAGTAGTCAAGAACATGTACCTCTCGTGTACACGACGTGACCTCTCCGACCTACGTGGTGCCGGTGTGTCCACAACAGTTCTTCAACGCTTGTTCATCCTGCTGTGGTTCAGAGAGCTGAAACGCTTTGTGTTTCTCGAATTTCTTCAAGTTGCACCATGCTCCCACTATCCCTTCTTGAGAGAAACTCTTTCTAAGAAGACACCATGCCAAGCGACAAACACTTTGCCTTCTTCTTGATTATAGAAGTAATATCCTTTGTTTCCTTAGGATACCCGATAAAGAAGCATTTATCGATTTAGGACCGAGCTTATCGATTGTAAACGCTTTTACATAAGTCTCACATCCCCAAATCTTAAGAAAAGACAAGCTAGGACGTTGTCCCGTCCACATCTCATATGGTGTCTTTTCATCGATTTTGATGGAACTCTATTTAGTGTGAAAGCTACTGCTTCAAGAGCGCACTTCAAAAACACAACCAAGATCACCGTGGCTCATCATGGAGCGCACCATATCTAATAAGGTGCGATTTCTCTGCTCGATACCCCATTCCATTGAGGTGTTCCAAGTGAGTCAATTGTGGAACAATTCCACAATCCTTCGATGATTACCAAACTCATGGCTCAAATACCGCCTCCACGATCGATCGTAGAAACTTGATTGTCTTGCCTAAATGATTTTGCACTTCATTTTGGAATTCTTTGAACTTTTCAAAGGATTCGACTTATGTTTCATCGTAGATATATCCATATCTACTAAAATCATCGAGAAAGTTATGAAGCATCGAAACCACCTCCGTCGTTGAGCTCATTGGTCCACATACATCGAATGTACGAGTGCTAATAAGTCACTTGCCTGCTCACCTTGACCGTGAAAGGTGCTTTGTCATCTTGCCAAGTAAACAAGATTCGCATGTCTCAAATGATTCAAAATCAAATGAGTGCATACCATCTCTATGGAGCTTCTCCATGCTTTCTCATTTATGTGACCTAAGCGACAGTGCAAATAAACGTGGATTCAAATCATTCGATCGTTGCCTCTTTGTATTAATGTTATAGACCGATGACTCTTCAAGAGTAAGAACATATAACCCATTCACCAATGGAGTATGACAATAGAACATATCTTTGAAATAAAGAGAACAACCATTGTTCACAGATCTAAAGTCATAACCTTCGCTTGTAAACATGAAGCGTAAATAATGTTCTTGGAAAGAGATGGAACACAATAACAATTATTCAATTCCAAAACTAATCCTCAAGGTAAAGACAATGGCATGGTGCCAACACCACCGCAAAGAACTTTTGCTCCATTGCCAACGCCAAGATCCACTTCGCCCTCCTCAAACTTCTACTTCTTCTTAGCCCCCGCAACGATTTGCAAATGTGAGCAACCAATCCGGTATCAAATACCCAAGAATCAGAGATGAAGTAGCAAGATTGATTTCTATAACATTTATACCGGAGCGAAGTCGATTTCCTTCTTTTTCTCAAGATCCTCCAAGTACTTTGGGCGCCTTTTCCAATGTCCCGATTGCTTACGAGTAGCAATCGCATCGAGAGCAGGCCCTTCTTGACTTGCTTGGCCTTAGAACCGCCGCGATCTCATCGAGCTAACTTCCTTTGACCGCGCTTTTCTTTACATAGGGCTTGCCCTTGCCTTTCTCGCATTATCATCACATGATGGTCGCTTTTCTTAATGCTTTCCTACTGATTTTAGCATCCCATGCAACTCACCCAAGGTCTTGTCCATGTTGTTCATGTGATAGTTCGTAATGAATGGCTCAAAGCTCGAGGGAGCGATCAAGAATCACATCAAGAGCCAACTTGGCTAAGGGGAAAACCAAGCTTTTCCAGACTCTCAATGTAGCCAATCATCTTAATCACATGAGGGTCGACGGATTCCCTTCGCAAGCCTCGCACGCAAACAAGGACTTTGAAGTGTTGAACCTCTCACCTTGCTTGGTTCTCAAACATACCACGAACCCCACAATGATATTGTAGGTATCTGTATTCTCATATTGCTTCAAGCTCAGAGGACATTGTGGCAAGCATGAGACACTCACATCAAGGTAATCATTCGCTTGCTTCTCATAAGCTTTCCGTGCAGCCACAAGAGCATTATCAGCAAGTCATCGATAAGGAGACTCAGGACATACTCCTTGCGCCTTGCTTGAGAACAATTCTCGTGTTGCGATACCAATCCAAAAGTTCGCTCCATTGAGTTTTTCTTCTCAAGAATAGATCGCAAATTAAAAGAACCGGATGCGGCATTAGTTGACATGATCTACAACAAAGAATATGCAAAGTTTAGCACTATGTTCATGTTTGATCTTCCATTAAACAATTTAACAAAGATACTCCCACTATATGTTTTGTAATCGCCTTCCTCTAACGACATATAGTGGTCAAGATCCATGTTCATCTAAGTTCTAGTGAGCTTTGGCATCACCGCTAGAAACCTAGTGACGAGGTAAGCAACACTTGCTAATCACATCTTATGTGACTCTTGTTTGTTGGGTGGCATCCAATGCCCCGGCCCCAACACCATGCCCCAAGGCCCAAATCTAATTTGATAGCCTTGTCAAGTAAACCAATACTATGCATGTGGATGTCCGACATCCACCCTATTAGATCAAGATAGTTGATGGTACCGCTTAAGCGCACCTACCAAACAATGATCATGATTCTTATAGGCGCAAGAATTGGAAGGGCATCAAAACAAATTTTAATTTTTCTTGAGAGAAGCTATTCTATCATGAAAAACTAACCCATAGTTGGTATGGCATGAAAGAATAGTATGACAAGAAATAAACATCACATGCATATAATCACATTATACCGTGAATGGTATGGCATTTTGTATCGTAGTGGTCGCCATCGCCATGGTTCCACGGTGATATTCTTCGCCACACTTCTTGTCCTCTTTGTCATCATGCTTGAAGCCTCCATAGCAAAGAACTAAACTATTACAACTAATAGGTAGCAAATGAATTACATGAGGAGCTCACATCACAAGTCGACACGCAGTCGTTATACAATTAAAGAAACGCCTCAACCCTACTGTGATTAATACGACACACGTGCCGCCAAAACACACATGCATCACATATGCATCTATGCCATACCATTCACATCATTCCCCGCAAAACAAGTTAAGCGAGAACATATTCTACCGCCCGACATGAATGTGTTTCTATAACAATCTATGCGCCGAGGGGAGCACTGAAAACCTCACTAATTACATAGATCGCATCTATGAAATCGCTATGAAAATCTCATCGGCCGATCAAATCAACCCAAACCGAGCCATTCAAAATGTCTCAATTTTCATTAGATCAATCACATCAATCATCGCGATCGATATGCTTGAGGAGACCGCAACACAAGACCTCGATCCGCTGGCTCAATTCCATCGACCGTGGCGCTGCAGCTAGCCCCGATGGTGTTACCAAATTAGGGGCAAGTCGCAGACATCAAAGAAGGAGCACGAACTAATCTTTTGGCCACATGATGCTATCAACTCATACATATTCCAACCCCTTATGACCGATTGATCTAGTCCATAATAGATCCAATCTATTACAACCGCATATCAACATATGCGCTGATCCAGATCGCAAACTAAGCAAGATGGCTCTGATACCACTAATGGATCGCGAGTAGGCTACGAGAGCGTAAAACAAAATTTTTCTACCGCGCACACAAGAACATCATGCTTAAGGAGGGATCATGGATCGTTACCACTAGACGCCAGCAGCAGCAATGAAGAAGAGTTGGAGAAGCCGATCCAACCACGCTGCCGAAGTAGTAGTGGAAGTAGTCGATCGTCCCGAACCGATCGCTCCTCCACGCGATCAACCACACCATGAGCGATCCAATCAGAGGTTGTTGATGCCGATCAACGCCGCAACGAGCGCGCCCCACCGTATCCACACGTCCGGGAGTGGAACGCCGATCGCGAGTGTACCAAAGACTCGCGAGCGGCTAGGGTTTGGCTCAGTGGCGGCTACGGATTAGCTCGGGATTATCAGTGCGCCCTCACCTCGCCTCCATATATAGAGACTTCACTTGGGCCTCGTGGACCGAGGCCCAATAGGAGTCTATCCGATCTCTATCCGACTGAGCCCATATCCGAATCACATTCAATTAGTGTTCCAACCCGCTATGTGCGACCAGAGGTTCACGATACTTGGTCGCGACCCGTAAACACCTTTCCGGTCACCGTGTTAATAGCGGCCTCTAGTAAGACATATTAACCCCAAAGTATACGTGAAGATCATATCTACCGAACCTCGTAATGTTCTCATGTACTAACCCCTTTGCCTCACGATATAGATTAAGCTCAAGGCGAGACCTGTGTCATCCTCTTAATAGCTCAATCACTCTCTCGATTCCGTGATGGATTATAAACTCGTGATTGACCTCAATCACCTTGGCATGGCCATGCACTTTCATAATCCATTACATCGAGGGGCCCAGATATCTCTCCCATAAGGAGGGGCAAATTCTATCTTGATCATTCACATCCCACTACATGTTTCATGGCAAACCCAAAGACTACTTTTATGACTACCCGCCACGGAGTAGTGTTTAGTAGTCCCAAAGTAAGCTACTACGCATGCCGGGAACCATGATGATCTCAAGTCTAAGGATTCCACATAAACACTACTTGAGACCAACTGATGACATATGGAATCTCTCAAAGGTCTCATGGCGGGTCTATCCAACATATGTTCACTAACACATGTCCATATTATTGATTTGGTATCTCCATACCATGATCCATGAGACATGATCATCAATCAATACATATGCTGATCTTTGAATCATATTTGTTCCTCATATGAAATATAATCAGGGATCATTTAGAAATAGCAACATTTTGGCATTAAGAGTCTCATGAATAAGTCACATACTCATTGATCAATAATGATAATGTCTATTTCAAGGAACAAAGCAATGTATCATAAACATAGTATGTGATATATTCAACATCTCCATGTTGCCTCTAGGGCATATCACCAACACAAGCATAGCTGGTAATGGCGAGTCAGCACTGAGCAGCAAAAGACTTCCGGAGAACCATGGGCAACAGTTAAAGCAGATGCCACGGTGAACAAACGCCTTCTCTCGTGGACCGCTGCGCCTTTAGTGAGGACTAGTGGCTAAGTTCCCATTTTTTCTACGAGATGGAATCACCCGGTGATGCATAGCCGGGCTACGGTGAAGCTACACCGGAGCAGGCAACATTTTCGGAGAACCGTGGGGCAACAGGCTAAAGCAGATGCACTTCCGGTGAACAAACGCCTTCTCTCGTGGACCGTTGCGCCTTTTAGTGAGGACTAGTGGCTAAGTGTCCATTTTTTCTACGAGATAGAATCACCTGGTTAAGCACTGCCGGGCTACGGTGAAGCTACACTGGGGCAGGCAGCACTTTCGGAGAACAGTGGGGCAACAAGCTAAAGCAGATGCACTTCCGGTGAACAAACGCCTTTTCTCGTGGACCGTTGCGCCTTTTAGTGAGGACTAGTGGCTATGCCCGCTTTTTCACGAGATGGAATCACCCGTGATGCATAGCCGGTAACGGCTGGCTGCACCGAGCAGCAAAGACTTCAAGAACCGCGGCGCAAGAACAAAGCTAGAGCAGATGCCGCGGTGAACAAACGCCTTCTCTCGGGACCGCTGCGCCTTTTAGTGAGGACTAGTGGCCAAGTGCCCATTTTTTCACGAGATGGAATCACCCGGTGATGCATAGCCGGTAATCCATGGCGCCGCACCGAGCAGCAAGACTTCGAGAACCGCGCAAGAATAAAGTTAGAGCAGATGCTTGCGGTGAACAAACGCCTTCTCTCGTGGGACCGCTGCGCCTTTTAGTGAGGACTAGTGGCTAAGTGCCCGCTTTTCTCGACATGGAATCACCCAAGATGCATAGCCGGTAACGGCGGCCGCACCGAGCAGCAAAGACTTCGAGAACCATGCGCAACAAAGTTAGAGCAGATGACTGCGGTGAACAAACGCCTTCTCTCGTGGACCGCTGCGCCTTTTAGTGAGGACTAGTGGCTATGCCCATTTTTCACGACATGGAATCACCCGTGATGCATAGCCGGTAACGGCGAAGCCGCACCGGAGCAGCAAGACTTCCGAGAACCATGGCGCATAAGCAAAGCGGGTTTGCGGTGAACAAACGCCTCTCTCGTGGACCGCTGCGCCTTTTAGTGAGGACTAGTGGCTAAGTTCCCGCTTTTTCACGAGATGTAATCACCCGTGATGCATAGACAGAAACGGCGAAGCCGCACTGTAGCAGCAAAGACTTTCGAGAACCACGGTGCAACAAAGCTAAAGCAGATGTCATGGTGAACAAACGCCTTCTCTCGTGGGACCGCTGCGCCTTTTAGTGAGGACTAGTGGCTATGCCCTTTTTCACGAGATGGAATCACCCGTGATGCATAGCCGGTAACGGCGGCCGCACCGAGCAGCAAAGACTTCCGGAGAACCGCGCAAGAACAGTTAGAGCAGATGCGGCGGTGAACAAACGCCTTCTCTCGTGGACCGCTGCGCCTTTTAGTGAGGACTAGTGGCTATGCCCATTTTTCACGACATGGTATCACCCGTGATGCATAGCCGGTAATCGGCATGGTCGCACCGAGCAGCAAAGACTTCCGAGAACCAGCAAGAACAGTTAAAGCGTGTTTGCGGTGAACAAACGCCTTCTCGTGGACCGCTGCGCCTTTTAGTGAGGACTAGTGGCTAAGTTCCCGCTTTTTCGAGATGGAATCACCCGTGATGCATAGACGGAACGCGGCGGCACCCGAGCAGCAAGACTTCCAGAGAACCACGGTGCAACAAAGCAAAGCAGATGCCACGGTGAACAAACGCCTTCTCTCGTGGACCGCTGCGCCTTTTAGTGAGGACTAGTGGCTATGCCCGCTTTTTCACGAGATGGAATCACCCGTGATGCATAGCCGGTAACGCGAAGTCGCACCGAGCAGCATAAAGACTTCCGAGAACCGCGGCGCAACAAAGTTAGAGCAGATGCCTGCGGTGAACAAACGCCTTCTCGTGGACCGCTGCGCTTTTAGTGACGACTAGTGGCTAAGTGCCCGCTTTTTCTACGGATGGAATCACCCGTGATGCATAGCGGGTAACGGCAAGCCGCACCGAGCAGCAAGACTCCGAGAACCGCGGCAACAAAGTTAGAGCAGATGCTTGCGGTGAACAAACGCCTTCTCGTGGACCGCTTGCGCTTTTAGTGAGGACTAGTGGCTATGCCCGCTTTTTCACGACATGGAATCACCCGGTGATGCATAGCCGGTAACGCGAAGGTCGCACCGAGCAGCAAAGACTTCGGAGAACCGCGCGCGCGAGTTAGAGCAGATGCCTGCGGTGAACAAACGCCTTCTCTCATGGACCGCTGCGCCTTTTAGTGAGGACTAGTGGCTAAGTGCCCGCTTTTTCTACGAGATGGAATCACCCGGTGATGCATAGCCGGTAACTGCGGCCGCACCGGAAAGCAAAGACTTCCGAGAACCGCGGCGCAAGCAAAGTTAGAGCAGATGCTTGCGTGAACAAACGCCTTCTCGTGGACCGCTGCGCCTTTTAGTGAGGACTAGTGGCTAAGTGCCCGCTTTTTCTACGAGATGGAATCACCCGGTGATGCATAGCCGGTAACGCATGAGCTGCACCGGGCAGCAAAGACTTCCAGAGAACTGCGGCGCATAAAGCTAGAGCAGATGCCGGCGGTGAACAAACGCCTTCTCTCGTGGACCGCTGCGCCTTTTAGTGAGGACTAGTGGCTATGCCCATTTTTCACGACATGGAATCACCCGTGATGCATAGCCGGTAACGGCGCGCCGCACCGGAGCAGCAAAGACTTCCGAGAACTGCAAGCGCAATAAAGTTAGAGCAGATGCCTACGGTGAACAAACGCCTTCTCTCGTGGATCTGCGCCTTTTAGTGAGGACTAGTGGCTATGCCCATTTTTTCTCGACATGGAATCACCCGGTGATGCATAGCCGGTAACGGCGAATCTGACTGGAGCAGCAAAGACTTCCGAGAACTGCGCGAATAAAGTTAAAGGTGTTTGCGGTGAACAAACGCCTTCTCTCGTGGACCGTTGCGCCTTTTAGTGAGGACTAGTGGCTAAGTTCCCGTTTTTTCTACGAGATGGAATCACCCGGTGATGCATAGACGGGAAACGGCGAAGCTGCACCGGAGCAGGCAGCACTTCCGGAGAACCGCGGCGCAACAGGCTAAAGCAGATGCCGGCGGTGAACAAACGCCTTCTCTCGTGGACCGTTGCGCCTTTTAGTGAGGACTAGTGGCTAAGTGCCCGTTTTTTCTACGAGATGGAATCACCCGGTGATGCATAGCGGGTAACGGCTGGTGCCGCACCGAGCAGCAAAGACTTCGAGAACCACGGCGCAGAACAGTTAGAGCAGATGCGGCGGTGAACAAACGCCTTCTCTCGTGGACCGCTGCGCCTTTTAGTGAGGACTAGTGGCTATGCCCTTTTTTCTCGACATGGAATCACCCGATGATGCATAGTCGGTAACGCGAAGCCGCACCGAGCAGCAAAGACTTCCGGAGAACTGCGCAGAACAGTAAAGCGTGGTTTGCGGTGAACAAACGCCTCTCGTGGACCGCTGCGCCTTTTAGTGAGGACTAGTGGCTAAGTTCCGCTTTTCTACGACATGGAATCACCCGATGATGCATAGTCAGTAACGCAGCAAGCCGCACCGGAGCAGCAAAGACTTCCGAGAACCGCGCGCGAATAAAGCAAAGCGTGGTTTGCGGTGAACAAACGCCTTCTCTCGTGGACCGCTGCGCCTTTTAGTGAGGACTAGTGGCTAAGTTCCGCTTTTTCTACGAGATGGAATCACCCGGTGATGCATAGACGGAAACGCGCTGTCGCACCGAGCAGCCGCCATGCGGCTTTGGAGGCGAAACAGAGGAAGGTGGCGCCACCGAGGCAGCGCACGGAGGTGGGGGCGCCGACCAAAATGGGTCGCAGAGAAAGTGTTCTAGCTACGGAGGCGGACATCGGTTAGGGCGGCGGCGAGGTAGGCGAGCGACAACCGGGCGCCCGGCGGTGAGGTGGAAGAGGGGCGACAGTGCGGTGTGGGGAGAGAGCAAACCGGGCAAGACGAGAGCAGAGGGGTTCCGAGAGTCTCACCACGCGATCCGCTGAGCCGGAAGAGGCCATGGCGAGCCGGCGGCGTGAGGGGGCGGCGCAGAGAGGTTCACGCCGCCGCGAGTTGGGGCCGGAGAGAAGTTCGCCGGGTTGGGGCGGCTCGAGGCGCCGAGGATGCTCCTGTGGCGAGGAATTGACCGGGACGCCACGAGGAGTAGCGGCGCGGTGGAGGCAACTTCGCCGGGGCGAGGAACCGGGCAATGCGCGATCTTCTGCACCGAGTCCGATTAACGTGGTGGGAGGGTGTACGGGAGTCGAGTCACGGACGCGGTCGGGTGGTGGGGCTCACGAGCGAGACGGGCGGCGGGAGGCGCTGGCGGCTCGGCGCATGGGCGGAGGCGGGAAATAGCAAGGAGGTAGGGAAGGGGCCGGGGTCACAGGGTGGCTTTAGGACCTGGTGGCGCTGGGAAACCGGGGCGAGGCGTAAGAAACCGCGGGCGACGGTGGCGGTTTGCACGCATGGTCGCCACGGGAAGGAGAGAGCAGAGCGCAGAGAGAGGTGGCGCAAGACGCAAGTAGAAGAAAAGGAAGAAAGAGAAGAAAGGAAAGAAGAGAAGGGCGCCTGAATACCCTACAGAGAGAGGAGAAAGAGAGGAGAGAGAAGGAGAGAAGAAAGAGATGGGGCCCACATGGAAGTGAGGAGAAAATGGAAAAGAATGGAAAGCTTTGAAATTTTGAATTTGAATTTGAATTTCTATTTAAAATATTTATTTAAATTTTAATTCAAGTCTTGGTTTATTTGTAAAATCTAATAGTCTTCTACCTTCAATTAAATTTCAGAGTGAATTGTTCATACAAACTTTTGAATGCCCAACTTTGATTTTGTATGGTATTTATGCTATTACTTCTAAAATGAGATTCTATATTTTAACTCGTGTTTCTCCCGAATGTCGGATCATCTTTTCGATTCAGATTTAAAATTTTAGTTTTCTATTATTTGCATATTTTCTTTTATAGCATTACTAATGTTTGTTTTGTTTTTCATGAATTTCTTTAATTATCAAAATCTCATCCAAAGTTTTAAGAAACACTATAAAAATCCAAATTCAAATAAAATATATGACAAAATAATTCAAAAGCTTCATATTTTCAAATTTAAATTTTGGGATGTCACAAACCTACCCCCCTTAAAATGAATCTCGACCCCGAGATTCCGGTAGAATAGAAAGAAAGGAGGTGAGGTCATATTGGCTAGCAAAAGGGGTTTTCAGGTGTTGCTCGACGTATATTCCTTTAGCTTCATAAAGAGGTGAGAATCACACAATGTGGGGTTAGAACTTGAGAAGTAAAAGGGAGAGAGAAACCTTGTTCTCCTAGATAGGTCGTAAACTTTCAAATACTTGTTCTTCGACATTGTTGTCTTCACTTCGTCGTCGAATGAAGTAGTCGCATTGTTTGGTGGACATACGGTTGTAGAGTTTTACACTGATAGGTGAGTAGCAATGGTCTGTGTCTTAGGGGGTAGAGGGCCTAAGGAATGCAGAGGTGACGATGGTTATTTTTATAGGGTGGTCTTTCACTTTTGCTAGGGTCTTGCCCCTATTCTAGGGTTTTGACGAGCTGATGATTTTAGCTAAGGGTACATCTCGTATTCCTTGCCTACAGAAGATTTTTGGCTTTGCGGATCTCTGTGTTCTGGTTTGATTTGGCCAAACATAAACCGTTGCATCTCCAGGGTAGGCATACATCATATCGATACTCCCAAAAGTGATTACACGTCATAGTAGCCTTCCAACATTTGGTCTACTCTTGCTACCCCCCTTAAAATAAATGACATCTAACATTAGTTGCCCTTTCTAACCCCGGCATAACGAGTCCTATGGCGACTTGAAGACTCATTCGTTGTATCTCGCCTACCTTGGTTAGCAACGACTCATGAAGCAATCCTTGGGCGGGTCTCGTCCTTCGCAGAGAAAACAGTGATCTTGCCGGTCGACATTCTCCTGGCGGGTGGTCTTCTTCAGCTAGGGCTAGTCAGACATTGACTTTTCTCATGTCCCCTGTCTCCACAACGCCTACAAGCTATTAGAGTTGTGAGGCAGTCATCCGGATAATGATATTTCTTGCAGTATAAACAGTAGGGAACCGGGCAATTGTAGTAGTAATGTCCGTTTGTCCACAGTGAAACAGTCCTTGTCCAAGTTGTCGAGTGGAGGGCGTGTTGTGCGACATGTCCGGCTTTGCCACACTCACTACATATATTATTCATGTAGCTTCTCGATCCGTGACAAAGCTTTTGCAACTGGTTCTCCTTCGTCGGAGTTGAGGCTGATGGTGACGGCATCCATTATTCGCTTGTTTTTCCCCTTGATGGGACAATTCTTCACATAATGTCCTTGGTCGCCATATCCGAAACACTTGCCTTTCTTCTTCTGAGTGCCTTTGCTTAGTACAGGGATGCTATTATTTTCATGATGGTACCCTCTCTTTGGTCCTTCTCAGAGTGAAGTCATGCGATGGTTGGTACACATGGTTGGGGCTATTGCGAGCATCGATTATTATTCTTCCTTCTTTCTTCCGACCGTGGTAGTGGTCTTGCTTCCATCCATTGGGCCTAGTAGGGTTTTTCGAGAAAGGTGAGGGGAAACAAGATGAGATGAGTGTCACATCGTAGAGATAAGATACTCTAAAACCCATTAAAATTTTTAAGAGAGTATACCCTGTCGAGGTGATACGGAACCACACAATTTTGAAAGCAAGCTTTTCCCGTGATCGAAATAGGACACCCGAGGGCAAGAAGGCAAGGCATGGGCCAAAGTGAAATCTTGCAACAATACAACGCCTATTCGGGAAGCACACATAAGGGGCACAGGGTTCATCTCGATAGTTTGTTTAAAACGAAACCACTTTATCTTCATGACGATCTTCAACGCCCTAACCTTAACTGCTTGGAGTATGGGTACTAGATGAGGATCAAAATTTTTCTTCCCAAATCAATAGAAAGAAGAGGAAAGTATTTGAGGTGATTGGCTTGATATCATTTCTTATTCCAAAGATTATCATTATTAATATTATTATTTCAATGAAACTTTGTAACAAAATGAAGATTTTTCTTTAACTAGGGTGATAAAACCAAATGGGAAATAGGTTTTCACCAACATAACTCTTTCAAAGGTAACACCCCAAGGTTAACCCTTATGATCTATTTTGAAACACAAAGTCCTTGTTAGGAAAGCTTTCAAGAAATAACTTTGTTTTGAACTATTTGAGAAACCAAGGTAAAGTTTTGAATAAGTTTTGGTAAGTAGTTTAACTTATGAAAATTTCCTCGGAAGGTCCAGTTTGTCAAAATGAGGTTGAAAATGAATTTCGTAAACAACTTAATAGTCGGCCCTCCAAGGATATTTTTTTTGAAATAAAGCTTTAAATTCAAGCGCCATGACTATTGGCCCGATATAGGTTCTCAAGGAGAGTTTACAAGAGGAGCACTGAATTTTCATCCTTTTGAGTTCAGGGTAAGAGAGCACGAGAAGTAGAAATGGTTAAGGCAGCATATAGATGAGAGGGAATCATTTAAGAGAGAGGAGATTTGAGCAATATAACCTATATTCTTGAAATTAGGTATTGAGAAAATAATTCTAATCATGAACTAACGGCCAGTTAACTAGGTCACGACTGCAATGATATGCTCGATACCATCCCCTCAGAGGGCCCAGATTTTACCATCCGAATCTCAGATTTAATGCACTATTCCCTCGGATCAAGAGATAGTGCTCACGCTTCGTAAAATGAATATCAAATACATACCATGCGGAAGCATAAATAAAATAGTAAACTTACTCATGGGCCGATTAGGCCGAAATCAATAAATTGCAGCAAATGAAAACGGTTAGCACACGGTGGGACCTTCAGACATGCCCACAGTGCACCAACCTGAGGTTCGCGACCTAGCCCTTGACATCTTCATCTTCTTTGCCTTCAAGACCCAAGTATTGCTGATGCGTAGTGATCTGATTCCTGATTCTGGATTTTGTTATGAGAGCGAGTGTGAGCACACTAACCACCGTGCTCCGCGAGCCAATACACAGAATGCAATTATATAGTATGCATGGCTTATCAAGGAAAGGCTCGGGTTGCTTTATTTGCCAGAAAACGCTTTTGGTAGCATTGCTATTATTAAACCATAGTGTTATTGCTGCTACCTAGAACTCCACACGGCGATTGCCAAATTGACTCACTCCCCCAAAAGCCATAATTGACTTAATTCTCCAAGACACAATTTTCTTACTAAATGTCGTCTAAGACTCCAAACAATGAGTGGCATCATTTAGCTAACCCACCGATCAAACCCTTTATATATATATATATATTCATTTTGAATCCACCAATGTCTTCACGTATTCCGAATTCATACTAGTCCAATCTTGTAATCAATATTCCCAACTCCCTACTTCTGAATTCCAATGATTCCCTAATAGGATTACTTTTTAATCCACCGACATCATTCATATTAGAACTTTCTAACAAATCAATCATTTCTGCTAATGATCCAAAACCATAAATTGCTCTTTCCATAATCACCCTTATTTTCATTATTTATCTCTAACTAAGTCATCAATACCTCTGCATCAAGAATATCATCAATCTAGTTTATGCTTCAATTATCATATCTCCAAATTTCCTCAATTTCAAATCACCTATCTAGATCAATTCTCGTTAATCCCATTTAATCCAACAATTGCCTTTACACTCTTCTAATTCTCCAAAATCATTGATCCAGATTATACTCCGTAATTATTATTATTCCTCCGATGTACCCAAAATTCAATTCATCCTTCCAGTATTTTAATCAAATCCTATCAATCACATTATTACTAACATCTCTCAAGACTTTATATTAGTGTCGTAATCCAACAATTTCTTTTGCACACTCTAATCTTCCAAAAATCATTTAAATCATCTTTCTAACACATCCATTCATATAGGCTCCACCGATTTATTTCTCCTAAACCCCTTTCCAATATTCTCTTTTATAATCGCCATGAATCCACCCATCATCGTTATGTATTTACCACAACAAATATCCACTCTTCCTACGACTCTATTTATCTTCCTATCACTTTACTTTGTAAAAGCAAAGACTTTATCATCGCTTAGCTTTTGAAATGTAATACATAGAAAACCTCCCGAGACTTAGCGCTTGAACAAAACGTAATATATATGAGAATGCAATATCAGTAGCGATTCAGATTCCATCCACCGCTACATGGCATCTCGCACCATATGCTTAATCCTTCAAATATAGCCGCTTATCTTACCACCGACGACGCCCAGACAACACAAATCGTGGCCTTGCACCGCCTCTTCACTTTTCCATTCCCACCCACAAATTATTTTGAAACGTAACTATATCTCGTTAAGTTTCCCATGTCCGCCTTGACCGTGGGCACGGCTATTCGAATAGTTTTGACTCTGCAGAGTTTGTACACTTTCACCACAAGCGATAATCCACTGCTGCCCCACCGATTCCATGGTCGTGGTCAAATAGATTATCACATGACTGCTCAGATATCTAGTTCCTCTAGTCATCTCACCCTATGGGAAATCGCCCACTGCGGTGGGTCCCATACGTTGCGGGATGTTCACCACGGCTACCAAGATTATTCTGCCCTCTCCCTCAATGCTAGTACGACCGGTGAACGCCACCTCCACTCGGTGTCCCTTTAGGCCTCCTTGCCCTTGCATAACCACGCCTATCCACCACCGTGAGATGAGTCGGGAGTGTCGATACCGCTTACTTAGCCAAGTTGTAATTTACATACATGTGGTTGTACTGTTTTACACGGGCTACATGACAAGATTCAGTCCTTAGTATTACCTGGGCGGTTCTACCACATTCCATATTTGTGCTCCCACCGCACCACATACCAGCCCCCAAATCATCCGCCTAGATATTCAAGCAAGTTGAGGTTTTTGGGAGCATAAAATAATCATATCCAACACAAATACCACCATTATCACCATGACCGCCCAAACCGCTTCTCATGATTGAAAATGATGCTTGGGCGTTCTCACGCCCATGAATATCTTTGCAACACTACGCATGGCGTAATAATTTACAGACTTATTTTCAAAAGGTTACTATCATAATTTCGCTAGGGCGACAAGGATCATATATTCAAATATTCAACAAGGGGGTGTAATATTAATCAAGGCAAACAATGGCATATAACTAGAATCTTGAATTAAGCATGTATTTGTACATAAAATAACAACATGCAATTTGATAATTTAAACAAAAGTAATTTGCGTAAAATGTAGGTTCAACATGATCAAAGTATTGACTCGCCTGGCGCGGTTTACCGCGGTCTTGAGCTCACACAATGCTTCATCTTGAGCTTATGGTCTCTACCTTCTCTTCGAGCTTGACCTCGCTTGATCCACTGAGTCTTCACGACTTCCAATTTCTAATTACGCTAGATGATCAATCCAAATAAAAGCAAATAACTCAAAAGATCCAAATAAACCGAATAAACTCAATTTGGTTTTATTATGGGTTAATGTGTGATTTGAGGCAAGTTTGATAGTATAATACACTGACTCGGTCTTTACATTAATAACTTTCTTTTATTATTTTGCATTTATCGAGGAAGTTCCATGAGGTAGGTTAGACCAATGAATTGGTGTATTTTGCCAAGCACTAATATCCAGGGCATATGCTAGATGCGATGTATACAATTTTTAGCTTACCGAATTAATGTTAGAATCCAGGCTGACAGAATTTTGTGGTGCGACATTTTATGTACCCTTAGTTATTACTAAGCATAACTTATTTTGAATTAGGACACATTAGTTCGGGTCCTAACTTACTACATTGAACCATGCTCGATATTATTACCTACTAAATCTACGTTAAAATTTTATTAATAGAACCATTGGCATTTGGTCTATACTTTAGTTATTATTAGGCTTATTTTATTTCAATTCACTCATCCCGCAAGACTCATTTCGCAGAGTTACACTCTAATATTTTGTTATTTAGCAAAAGTCTACCACTAATATTTATTTCATGGTGGCCTGATAAATATTAGGGCATATTTGTTTATATTTTAATTGAGGGTAATCTTTATTAAATTTGGGCATTTAACCAGGGTTGTTTTTCCTTATCAATGTCGTTAATTTATATTTAGTCTTTCATATAATCATTTAAACCATATTAATCCTTTATGGGTGATCCAAATTTTAAATCTTAACTAACCTCATTTATATCCTAGTTAAACTCATTAGCTTCTATAAATTATTTTCCAATTTTTCCTTAATGTTTCCTAACTAAAAGGATTTGAACAAAAGGAAAATGAAATAAAACGAAAAAGGGTTGCGACCGGGATCGAACTCAAGACCTGGGGGGAAACTCGAGTGTTAGCGCATGTGTCGGGACCCGGATTTCCAAATCCAAATTTCTCGTGTATTACAAAGACTAGTCCCGGATCAAAGCTAGTGCACACGCTAAACAAAGGATGATTACATTGCCAACAACGAAATTACATTAATAAAGAGAGTACAGGTCGAAAGACCTTTATTACAACGAGGTTACAAGACATCGCACTCACACAAAAGATAAAGCACAGCGGAAGCAAAAGTAAATCCAGCGGAGAAGACCCTATCAATTCGCCACAGGCAATTGACTGGGGAAACGCGACCTAGAACTCCTGAAAGCCTTCGTCGAATCCATAAGCTCCGTAGTCGAACGTTCCATCTTGAGCTTCATACTCTTCTGGGTATTATTTTAAGTGTAGTATGTGAGTACATAAAGTACTCCAAAGTCTTGGGAAAATGCATTAGATGCAAGGTTTAGCAAAGGCGGTTATATGGTTCTTTTGCACAAAGCAAAGATTTTATTTCAAATACCATTAATTATCTTTAAAGGCATCAATTTAGCAAAGTGTTTGTTTCAACAAAATCTATCAAGATAAATAGTGAAGGTTACAACACCAACACTTGAGGTACTGGCTAACTGCCAAAGTTCAAAACCACGGGTTACACCACCCACACTGGCTATATCCGCCAGGACACAATTCCGAGAGTTACAACCACTCTCGGTTCCCAAATCTTTATTTTTAAAACCAAAACAATGATCTACCATGTGTATGCATTCCTTGCCGCCTTGACCGTGGCACGGCTATTCGAATAGTTTTACACTCTGCAGAGGTTGCACAACTTTACCCACAAGAGATAAGTCATCTTAATAGTCAACACGCTTCCTTTGGCATGAGACCCAGATAAATTATCACAAAGCTTTTACCTTACTCTAGTCTAGCTGCACACCACCGAGGTTTCACCGTCAAGGGTTAAACCACCTAGACAAGCCCTCTTGCGCCTGTATGAGTACAAGAAACCTCGCCCTCATCGTGAATAACCAAGACACCCCGGCATCCACTTTCCACTGGTGGCACCTAGACTAAACTATCATAAGTTAGTCACCTAGGTCGCACTCCATATAGACATGTGGTTGTACGGTAGTGCTCGGCCTCGACAAACACAAGCGCCGGTCCTTAATTGACTAGGGCGGAACATACACTTTACAAGTTCTCGTGCTAACTGCACCAAACCAATTTTACCATCCGCCCCAGTCTAAACCAACTCTCACATTTTATTTTATTTTAAAGATTAGTGGCAACATCAATCGCCACTAAATTTCTAAACAAAAGTCTAAATCAAAGACATAATATTTTCCCAATCCAAGGTTACAAAAGTTTATGTTGCATGACTAAGCTTTCTACTACCGATTTTCCCGAATTATTTTTATAATGAAAAATAGCATTAATGACGCCATCATTTTTCGAATTTTCTTGAGGGAAAATTATTTGAATGACGGTGGGTCGCCCACCGTGGACCGGATCCACGGACCACGGGCTTTGCCGACGTGGCGACCGCCACATGGCGCCATGCGGCGCGAGGTGGCGGCCACGTGGACAAAGCCTACCGACGGGAGGCCACGCGGCGCGGGCAGCCCGCCGGGGCGGCGGCGGCGGCGGCGGACCGGCCGGCGGCGGTCGGCGATGGGCGGCGGGCAAGGAAAGTGGCGGCGACTCACCGGGCAAGGGACCCGAGAGCGACGGAGGTGGCCGGCGGAGAGAGAGAACCCATGGCGCGGCGCTATCGGCGGCGAGGGGAGAACCCTAGGCGGCCAAGAGTGAAGTAGAAGATGGAGGAGGGTGGTGCGGTGCCAAAGGCTCCCGGAGTGCTATTTATAGGGCAAATGGAGAGGGGAGGCCGGCGGGAAAGAATGGGAAGAGATTTTCGGCCGTGATTAAGGGAGAAATAAAGAGGGAAACGGCCGGCAATTAGGGAGGAGTGATTAGGGGGTTTCATTCCCGCAATCAATCTGAAGATTAAGTGGAGAAGCGGCCGAATTTGAAGCTCCCGTTCGGCTTTAATGGAGGAGGAGAGAGAGAGGGGAAGGAGGAAGAAGAAGAGGTTGAAGATGAATATGACATGTGGGGCCCACATGTCGGTGAGAGAAGAGAAGTGAAGGGTACGGTGCGGCCGGATGCTTGACACGTGGCAAGTGAATCAATCTCACGCGTTGGATTTTAATGAAAGTGTATGGCTTAGATTAAATCCAACGAAGGGGTATCGACATCGGATGAGCGACACGTGGCGGCCTGAGATTTAATTGATTTTATTTTCGGATTAGATTTTCAGAAAATACTAGAAACAATATATTTGTTAGGAAAAATAATAAATAATATCTAAAAATTCCAGAAAATTATAGAATATTCCTGGAAACATTTTAGACTTAATAAAAATATTTTTATTTTCAGATTTGCTTTTAATAATTTTATAAAATTCCTTTTATCTTTTAAAATTAATTTTAATTCCGTAAAATTCTCAAAATTATTTAAAAATTCTGGGAAGTTTAGGAAAAATAAAATGAACACTTTTTGGCTTTTATAAAATATTTAAAATATATTTTCTTGATTTAAACTTTGAAATAAACTCCAGAAAAGCCCAGAAAAATCCAAATAAAAGCCAATTACTTCAAAATAATTTATTTGAAATTTAAATTTTTCAAAACTCAAAATTTGGGATGTTACAAACCTACCCCCCTTAGAATGAATCTCGACCCCGAGATTCGGACGAACTGGGAAAAAGATCGTGGAACTCGCTCTTAGATCTTCTTCACGCCCCAAGTTGCTTCGACTAGATGATTACTCCACCGCACTTTACGTAATTTGATGCTCTTGTTTCTTGTACGCGCTCGCTTCATCCAAAATTTTGACCGATACTCGGATAAGATAGGTCCTCCTTCAAAGATACTTCTTCTAAAGGCATTTGCTCTTCCGCACTCGAGGCACTTTCTTAATCGGGACACATGGAAGACGCAGCACACTTGACAACCGAGGTGGAAGTTCCAACCGATAAGCAACTTCTCCCCTTTTTGCTACCACAGGAAATGGTCCAACGAATCTTGGAGCAAGCTTCCCAGTAACGTGGAAACGACGCATCCCTTTGAGAGGTGAAACCTTCGATACACATGATCTCCGGCACAAATTCTAATGCTCTTCTACGATTGTCCGATAACTTTTCTCGTCTTGTTTGAGCTGCTTTTAATCATCTCGAATCGACGGACTTGTTCTTCTCGCTTGTCTTAACACATCTGGTCCAAAGACTAGTCCTTCCCGCTTTTTTCCAATACAACTGTGTCTGCATTTTCGCCATACAAAGCTTCAAACGGAGACATCTCAGAGACGGATTGATAACTATTGTTATAAGAAAATTCGCATAGGGTAAACTTTGATCCCAACTTGATTTATTTGCCGAGCACGTGCTCTCAACATGTCTTCCAAGATTTGATTCACTCTTTCCGCTTGACCATCCGTCTGGGATGATATGTCAGATCGAAATTCAGATTGGTGCCCAAAATCTCATGAAGCTTCTGCCAGAATCTTGAGGTGAATTAAGATCCTCGATCCGACACAATCTTCTTTGAACTCCATGTAAACACACAATTCTTGACATATATAACTCGCAAGTCTATCTCCGTAATAAGTGGTCTTTATCGAATGAAATGTGCGACCTTTGTCACCGGTCCACAATAACCCAAATTGAGTCATACCGATTTAGTTCTTGGAAATCCAGTTATAAAATCCATTCCAATTTCTTCCCATTTCCACTCGGGTATCTCAAAGGTTGCGAGGAGTCCAAAGCAGTCTTTGATGTTCGCTTTAACTCGTTGGCATACATCACACAAGGCTACATATTCAGCAATTTCTCTCTTCATACTGGTCCACATGTATCTTTCTTTAAGATCTTGATACATCTTTGTACTTCCAGGGTGAATTGAATATCCGGATTCATGAGCTTCCTTCAGAATTAACTCTTTTATTTCCTTCTTCTCGGGTATAAGAATTCTCTTTCCATACCAAAGGATACCTTCTTCATCTTCTGAAAATCCTGGTGCTTTTCCTTTCTTCATATTTTCTTTGATATCCTTAACATATTTATCCTCTTTTTGAGCTGCCTTGATTTGATCTTGTAAGGTTGGCTGAACCTCCAAAGTAGCTAGGAATCCTTCCTCTACTACTTCTAAATTAAGCCGTTGAAACTCTTCATGAAGTGCAGGCTGTTGAACTTGTATCATCAAGTTATTGCAATGACTTTTTCTGCTTAAGGCATCAGCTACAACATTAGCCTTTCCTGGATGATAGTGGATTCCAACATCATAATCTTTTATCAACTCAAGCCATCTGCGCTGTCTTAGATTGAGGTCAGGTTGAGTAAATATATACTTCAGGCTTTTGTGATCCGTGTAAATCTCACAGCGATTACTGATCAAATAATGCCTCCATATTTTTAGAGCATGCACAACAGCAGCTAGCTCTAAATCATGAGTCAGGTAATTCTGCTCATGAGGGCGCAATTGCCTTGAAGCATAGGCTACAACTTTTCCTTCTTGCATTAAAACACAGCCCAATCCTTGTCTTGAGGCATCACAGAATACCTCAAAATCCTTTCTAATATCTGGAAGTGTTAACACTGGTGCAGATGTTAATCTCCTTTCGCTTCTTGAAAACTTGTCCTCACAAGATTTACTCCATTCGAACTTCTTCTCCTTCTTCAAGAAATGAGTGAGAGGTCTTGCGAGTTTAGAAAATCCTTCTATAAAACGACGATAGTATCCTGCTAGACCCAGAAAACTTCTGATCTCTGATACTGACTTGGGTTGCGTCCAATTGAGTACGTCTGTTACCTTTGCTGGATCTACAGACACTCCTCCTGCAGAAATCACATGACCCAAGAAAGCTACTTTCTTCAACCAAAACTCACACTTGCTAAACTTGGCATACAGCTGATGCTCTCTGAGTTTTTCCAAAACTATCCTCAGATGTTCGCATGTTCTTCCTCATTCGGGAGTAGATCGAATGTCATCAATAAATCGACAACAACTTATCCAAATACTCCATGAACACTTTATTCATCGATTCATAAAGTATGCAGGAGCATTGGTCAATCCAAAAGACATTATCAGAACTCATACAACCATATCGAGTGGAAAATGTCAGTCTTTGGTATATCTTCCGTCTAATCTTCATTTGATGATATCCTCGACCGAGATCAATCTTGGAAAAGACACATGATCCTTTTAACTGATCAAGCAGATCATCAATCCTGGGCAATGGATACTTGTTCTTAACTGTTGCATCATTCAGGAATCTGTAATCCACACACATACGAAGACGCCATCCTTCTTCTTCACTAGAAGTACTTGGTGCTGTATGTAAGAACTCGGTCTTATAAAACCTCTTTCTTGCGCCTCAATCGCTTCTTAACTTCACCAAATCATTTGCGGACATCCTAGGGTCTCTTGGAAATCGAGCCGCTCTGTGTGCCGATTAATAACAAATTCAACTTCTCTTTCGGTGGCATTCTGGCAAATCTTCCGAAACACATCCGATATTCCTTACTATCTCGCACTTTTCCAAAGTTAATCCTTTCAAGCTGTTCAATCCACAATTATTCTGTGAAGAAGGCTTTGACTTGTACCTCACTTGAATTCCTTCAGAGTTGGTAAGAGTGATGGCACGATTGGCACAATCTATCGCCTTTATACTTGGTTAACCAATCCATACCAAGTATTACATCTAGGCTCTTGAGTCTATTATAATTAAATTCGCTAGGAATTTTACTCCATTTATATCTATGGTTGCTCTAGGGCAAACCGTACTAGTCTTCATTTCATTACCAGGTGATTGGACTAGCATAGGGTTCTTTAGCAAACGCACATCCCAATTATATCTTTCCACAAAATCTTTTGACACAAAAGAATGCGAAGCTCCAGAATCAAATAATGCTGATGCAGGTACTGAGTTGACAAGAAACTTACCCAGAACGACGTCTGGTGCATCCTGAGCTGCTTCTGCAGTGACATGATTAACATGCCCTCTGTTCACTGCTTGTGGAGTCCTTGGAGTCTGAGGTGCTCCACGGCCTTGTCCTACAAGTGGGGCTCGCTTGGTGTAGTCCCAGTTAAAGCGAGCAGGGGTTACAATGGGCGCTTCAGGACAATTATTGGCATAATGTCCCATGTTCTTGCGCTTATAACACCGCACTCCGACCATTGAAGTCTTGTTCTGGCCGAGGCGAATCGCATTATTTGGTCGAGGAGCTTGGGGAATCGGGCGAGGTCCACTGAATGGTGTCCTCGGCACATTTGGCACTGGAGGCCTGTTGAAGTGAGGTGGATTAGGGCGGTGCCGGGAACTGCTTGCACCCTGCTGAGCTTGAAACTTCCTCTTCGGACCTCATATACCGACGAGCTTCCTCTTGTATTATGGCCTTGTTTACCATATGTTTGGAAAGTTGGGAAATCATTTGACACCACCGCACCTTGAGATTGGGTTCAAGTCCCCGCATGAACCTCCGTTTTTGCCGCATCGGTTGCAACATCTTCGAAGCATACCGATAGTTGAGTGAACCTATTCGGTATTCTCAGAACACTAAGGTTTCCTTCTCGCGGCTTATGAAATTCCATCCTCTTCATTTCCATGACTCGGTAGGAACATGTGCAATCGGAAGGCTTCCTCAAATTCAGCCTGTGTGATAGTCTCGCACATTCGATGAGCGGCGCAGCATTTTCCCACCAAGTCGCCGCGATTCCTTTTAGCCGATGAGCGAGATAAAGCACTTTCTCGTTATCATTGCACTGGGCTAAAATCAGCTTCCTCTCCACGTCCTTGATCCAATCATCTGCTTCCATTGGATCTACCGCACCAGAAAAGGTTGGCGGTCTGGTTCTCATGAACTCTCCCGCCTTGACCGGGTGCCCGAAAGGAGCTGCGGAGCTTGCTGCACTTGGTTCTGGGCCAGGGCTTGAAGCAGTTGCAATTGCATGGTCATCATCTGTTCCATGCTAGGAGCTTGAGCAGGGGGTGGCGGCATATTGTTCTCTGGCTGAGCATTGGCACCACGGTACATCACCGGCATTGCTCCTTGTGTTCACCATCCGGCGGCAACGAGCGAGCAAAAGATAAGGGGAAGTAGCATGGTAAGAAGCAAGGGGCAAACTAAATAACATCCCAAACCAACACACAAGAGAGAACACAACAACAACTTGGAAGAAACTTTATCTTTGAAATTAATATAATTTTGAGAATGGTGTACCACAAGTGCACAAGGCATTGGTACACCCATCTAGCACACCAACATAATATTAAACGCTCTAAAGAAGGTAAACAATTTATTTGGGTACTCACTGCTCTCGCAACTACTTGTCCTCCTCAAGACAAGCTCCTCCTCCTCCTCTCGATCCTCCTCTGGATCCTCCTCTAAGATACCCACATGGCGCAGCCTACAACCACACTCGGGCGGTTGCAAGAGGCCCGAGAGTGAAGATGGTCGCCATCTTTGGGCGGTCGGCGGAGGCGAGAACGGAACGAGAGAGATGCGTCTCTTCGGAGTCTCCGATGTCGATGTCGGACAACGGACTAGGACGCCGCACACTCTTGCGCTACCGTGATTATGATACGGGTCCCGTAAGGCCGAGGCGGCACCGTGTTGTCGGGGACGGCACTGGTACAGTGAAGATGGCGTGTAGTCCTCGAGACGGCCGCTCGCTCAAGACGCCTCGGCTCGAACTCGCCTCCGGCTCGGATAAGCCGAGCACGGAGAGTCTCGAGTGCCGGTAGTCGGAAGTGAGGAGCGTCTGGTCGCCCAATCTCCTCCAAGGCGCTGGCGTATGTAGCTGACATCGCCCGAGTAAGCTGCACCTGATGTGATAGACGGGGATCATCCATGGTAATCTTGAAGGGTTCGGATATCTCGCCCGGCTCGTGGTTGGAAAGAAGCGAAAAGGCGCCTGCCGTAGGATATCCTTATGAACCGGCACAAGTCGCCTAGTGCCGACGAGCCGCATCCTCGATGGCGCTCGAACGATCCGTCCGAGGATGTTCGATAGGGTATGTGGGAGTTGAATTCTCCTTCCGTGCATACAGAATACCTCCATCGACCAAGAATCTCGGTCCATGATCTTGACTTTCCGCCCCAAAGATAGGCGGTTGGGGATACTTCGACATCTTGCATAAGGCGATTAAGGAGGCCAACAAATGCTCCAATGTTCTCGCCATGAGTGAAGTAGTCCAAAGAGTCATGGGAGGATGAACCGGCCATCTACAAGTTTGGAATAATAGAGAAGATCAAGAAAGACATTTTAAACAAGTGAATATAAGATCAAGAATGGAGCGAGTAAAGAGATATAGAAAATTTTCACATATATTTTTAATAAATATAGGTCCTTAAGGTTTTACCATTCTAATCTAGGTCACGTCCTATACTCAAGTTGGCTCGATACCATCTCTGCCGGGACCCGGTTTCCAAATCCAACCCCTCGTATTACAAAGACTAGTCCCGATCAAAGCTAGTGCACAGTTAAACAATGATGATTACATTGCCAACAACGAAATTACATTAATAAAGAGAGTACAGGTCGAAAGACCTTTATTACAACGAGGTTACAAGACCTCGCACTCACACAAAAGATAAAGCACAGTGAAGCAAAAGTAAATCCAATGGAGAAGACCCTATCAATTCGCCACGAGCAATTGACTGGGAAACGCGACCTAGAACTCCCGAAAGCCTTCGTCGAATCCATAAGCTCCGTAGTCGAACGCTCCATCTTGAGCTTCATACTCTTAAGGTATTATTTTAAGTGTAGTATGTGAGTACATAAAGTACTCCGCAAGTCTTGGGAAAATGCATTAGATGCAAGGTTTAGCAAAGGCGGGTTATATGGTTCTTTTGCACAAAGCAGCATTTTATTTCAAATACCATTAATTATCTTTAAAGGCATCAATTTAGCAAAGTGTTTGTTTCAACAAAATCTATCAAGATAAATAGTGAAGGTTACAACACCAACACTTGAGGTAATCAAGCTAACGCCAAAGTTCAAAACCACGGTTACACCACCCACACCGCTATATCCGCCAGACACAATTCCGAGAGTTACAACCACTCTCGGTTCCCAAATCTTTATTTTAAAACCAAAACAATGATCTACCATGTGTATGCATTCCTTGCCCGCCCTTGACCGTGGGCACGGCTATTCGAATAGTTTTACACTCTGCAGAGGTTGCACAACTTTACCCACAAGAGATAAGTCATCTTAATAGTCAACACGCTTCCTTTGGCATGAGACCCAGATAAATTATCACAAAGCTTTTACCTTACTCTAGTCTAGCCAGTTACCACCCGCTGAGGTTTCACCGCTGAAGGGTTAAACCACCAGCATGAAGCCCCTCTTGCGCCGATGAGTACAAGAAACCCTCGTCCCTCACTGTGAATAACCAACACCACGGCATCCACTTTCCACTGGTGGCACCTAGACTAAACTATCATAAGTTAGTCGGCTAGGTCGTACCCATATAGACATGTGGTTGTACGGTAGTGCTCAGTCTGGACAAACACAAGCGTCGGTCCTTAATTGACTAGGGCGGAACATACACTTTACAAATTCTCGTGCTAACTGCACCAAACCAATCTTACCATCCGCCCAGTCTAAACCAACTCTCACATTTTATTTTATTTTAAATATTAGTGGCAACATCAATCGCCACTAAATTTCTAAACAAAAGTTTAAATCAAAGACATAATATTTTCCCAATCCAAGGTTACAAAAGTTTATGTTGCATGACTAAGCTTTCTACTACCGATACAATATTTACCAAAGTTATTTAATAATCTCATTATCGAGACAAAGGAAATCCTAGGGTGTCAAAGGTACATGGTTGTCAATGTCAAATAAGGGTATAACAATTGTCGGTTTAACTAATAACTCTAAAACAGAAATTATCATTTTATGTAATATAGCAATGCATTAAATTTAAAATAATCAAAACATTTCTCAAACATGGGTTCAAGATGTTCAAAGGAGACTTGCCTTCGTGTGCGAGTTCTTGATTGTCTTCTTTGCAGTCGGCAAAAGTCTTCTGACGTCGGATTCTACGCTGGAAAAAGACAAAGCAACAAAGCAAATAAATACACATAAAATCAAATAAAATTCAAATATTGAAAAAGAATGTATATTTAGATAGATTATGATTTTAGAAAAATTTAGAAATTTGAACGGGTCAAATCGGAGTTAAAACGAAAAAGATATGACCTCGGGAAGATTTAAATGAAAGAAAAAGAAAAGGGCCGATTTTCCCGAATTATTTTTATACTGAAAAATAGCATTTATGACGTCATCATTTTTCGAATTTTCTTGGAGGGAAAAATTATTTGAATGACGGGTGGGTCCGGTCTACCGTGCACCGGATCCACGGACCACGGGCTTTGCCGACGTGGTGCACCGCCACATGGCGCCATGCGGCGCGAGGTGGCGGCCACGTGGACAAAGCCGGCCGACGTGGAGGCCACGCGCGTCATGCGGCAGCCCTACCGAGGCGGGCGACGGCGGCGGCAAGACCGGCGGCCGGCGGCGGTCGGCGATGGCGGCGGGCAAGGAAAGTGGCGGCAAGACTCACCGGGCGCGGGACCCGAGAGCGACGGAGGGTGGCTTGGCGGAGAGAGAGAACCGGCGGCGGCGCTATCGGCGGCGGCATGGAGAACCCTAGGGCGGCCGAGTGTGAAGTAGAAGATGGAGGAGGGTGGTGCGGTGCCAAAGGGCTCCCCCGGGAGTGCTATTTATAGGGCAAATGGAGAGGGGAGGCCGGCGGCCGGGAAAGAATGGGAAGAGATTTTCGGCCGTGATTAAGGGAGAAATAAAGAGGGAAACGGCCGGCAATTAGGGAGGAGTGATTAGGGGGTTTCATTCCCGCAATCAATCGGAAGATTAAGTGGAGAGAAACGGCCGAATTTGAAGCTCCCGTTCGGCTTTAATGGAGGAGGAGAGAGAGAGGGGAAGGAGGAAGAAGAAGAGGTTGAAGATGAATATGACATGTGGGGCCCACATGTCGGTGAGAGAAGAGAAGAAAGGTGCAGTGCGTAGGATGCTTGACACGTGGCAAGTGAATCAATCTCACGCGTTGGATTTTAATGAAAGTGTATGGCTTAGATTAAATCCAACGAAGGGGTATCGGCCGTCGGATGAGCGACACGTGGCGGCCTGAGATTTAATTGATTTTATTTTCGGATTAGATTTTCAGAAAATACTAGAAACAATATATTTGTTAGGAAAAATAATAAATAATATCTAAAAATTCCAGAAAAATTATAGAATATTCCTGGAAACATTTTAGACTTAATAAAAATATTTTTATTTTCAGATTTGCTTTTAATAATTTTATAAAATTCCTTTTATCTTTTAAAATTAATTTTTAATTCCAGAAAATTCTCAAAAATTATTTAAAAATTCTGGGAAGTTTAGGAAAAATAAAATGAACACTTTTTGGCTTTTATAAAATATTTAAAATATATTTTCTTGATTTAAACTTTGAAATAAACTCCAGAAAAGCCCAGAAAAATCCAAATAAAAGCCAATTACTTCAAAATAATTTATTTGAAATTTAAATTTTTCAAAACTCAAAATTTGGGATGTTACAAACCTACCCCCTTAGAATGAATCTCGACCCGAGATTCGGACGAACTGAAAAAGATCGTGAACTCGCTCTTAGATCTTCTTCACGCTCCCAAGTTGCTTCGACTACGTATGATTACTCCACCGCACTTTACGTAATTTGATGCTCTTGTTTCTTGTCTGTAGCTGCTTCATCCAAAATTTTGACTGGATACTCTGGATAAGATAGGTCCTCCTTCAAAGATACTTCTTCTAAAGGCATTTGCTCTTCTGGCACTCTGAGGCACTTTCTTAACTGGGACACATGGAAGACGTTGTGCACACTTGACAACTGAGGTGGAAGTTCCAACTGATAAGCAACTTCTCCCCTTTTTGCTACCACAGGAAATGGTCCAACGAATCTTGGAGCAAGCTTCCCAGTAACGTGGAAACGACGCATCCCTTTGAGAGGTGAAACCTTCAGATACACATGATCTCCGGCACAAATTCTAATGCTCTTGACGATTGTCCGCATAACTTTTCTCGCCTTGTTTGAGCTGTTTTAATCATCACGAATCGACGGACTTGTTCTTCCGCTTGTCTTAACACATCGGTCCAAAGACTAGTCCTTCCCCGCTTTTTCCAATACAACGGTGTCCTGCATTTTCTGCCATACAAAGCTTCAAACGGAGACATCTGCAGACTGGATTGATAACTATTGTTATAAGAAAATTCTGCATAGGGTAAACTTTGATCCCAACTTGATTTATTTGCCAGAGCACAGGCTCTCAACATGTCTTCCAAAGATTTGATTCACTCTTTCGCTTGACCATCCGTCTGGGATGATATGTCAGATCGAAATTCAGATTGGTGCCCAAAATCTCATGAAGCTTCGCCGTAATCTTGAGGTGAATTGAGATCCTCGATCCGATACAATCTTCTTTGAACTCCATGTAAACACACAATTCTTGACATATATAACTCGCAAGTCTATCTCCAGAATAAGTGGTCTTTACTGGAATGAAATGTGCGACCTTTGTCAGTCGGTCCACAATAACCCAAATTGAGTCATACCGATTTAGTTCTTGGAAATCCAAATATAAAATCCATTCCAATTTCTTCCCATTTCCACTCGGGTATCTGCAAAGGTTGCAGGAGTCCAGCAGGTCTTTGATGTTCTGCTTTAACTCGTTGGCATACATCACACAAGGCTACATATTCAGCAATTTCTCTCTTCATACTGGTCCACATGTATCTTTCTTTAAGATCTTGATACATCTTTGTACTTCGGGTGAATTGAATATCCGGATTCATGAGCTTCCTTGAAATTAACTCTTTTATTTCCTTCTTCTGGGTATAAGAATTCTCTTTCCATACCAAAGGATACCTTCTTCATCTTCTGAAAATCCTGGTGCTTTTCCTTTCTTCATATTTTCTTTGATATCCTTAACATATTTATCCTCTTTTGAGTCGCCTTGATTTGATCTTGTAAGGTTGGCTGAACCTCCAAAGTAGCTAGGAATCCTTCCTCTACTACTTCTAAATTAAGCCGTTGAAACTCTTCATGAAGTGCAGGCTGTTGAACTTGTATCATCAAGTTATTGCAATGACTTTTTCTGCTTAAGGCATCAGCTACAACATTAGCCTTTCCTGGATGATAGTGGATTCCAACATCATAATCTTTTATCAACTCAAGCCATCTGCGCTGTCTTAGATTGAGGTCAGGTTGAGTAAATATATACTTCAGGCTTTTGTGATCCGTGTAAATCTCACAATGACATCGATCAAATAATGCCTCCATATTTTAGAGCATGCACAATGTGACTAGCTCTAAATCATGAGTCGTAATAATTACGCTCATGAGGGCGCAGTGCCTTGAAGCATAGGCTACAACTTTTCCTTCTTGCATTAAAACACAGCCCAATCCTTGTCTTGAGGCATCACGAGATACCTCAAAATCCTTTCTAATATCCGGAAGTGTTAACACCGTGCAAATGTTAATCTCCTTTTCAGTTCTTGAAAACTGTCCTCACAAGATTTACTCCATTCGAACTTCTTCTCCTTCTTCAGCAGCTAAGTGAGAGGTCTTGCGAGTTTAGAAAATCCTTCTATAAAACGACGATAGTATCCTGCTAGACCCAGAAAACTTCTGATCTCTGATACTGACTTGGGTTGCGTCCAATTGAGTACGTCTCATACCTTTGCTTTGGATCTCTGACACCTCCTCGCAGAAATCACATGACCCAAGAAAGCTACTTTCTTCAACCAAAACTCACACTTGCTAAACTTGGCATACGGTGATGCTCTACGAGTTTTCCAAAACTATCCTCGATGTTACGCATGTTCTTCCTCATTCGGGAGTAGATCGAATGTCATCAATAAATCGACAACAACTTATCCAAATACTCCATGAACACTTTATTCATCGATTCATAAAGTATGCGGGGCATTGGTCAATCCAAAAGACATTCTTGTAAACTCATACGGTCCATATCGAGTGGAAAATGTTTGTCTTTGGTATATCTTCGGTCTAATCTTCATTTGATGATATCCTGACCGGAGATCAATCTTGGAAAAGACACATGATCCTTTTAACTGATCAAGCAGATCATCAATCCTGGGCAATGGATACTTGTTCTTAATCGTGCATCATTCAGAATCAGTAATCCACACACATCTGACGCCATCCTTCTTCTTCACTAAATCTTGGTGCTCCCAGGCGAAGAACTCGGTCTTATAAAACCTCTTTCTTGCGCCTCAATCGCTTCTTAACTTCAGCCAAATCATTTGCGGACATCCGGTAGGGTCTCTTGGAAATCGGAGCCGTTCCAGGTACCAGATTAATAACAAATTCAACTTCTCTTTCTGGTGGCATTCCTGGCAAATCTTCTGGAAACACATCTGGATATTCCCTTACTATCTGCACCTTTTCCAGTGTTAATCCTTTCAAGCTGTTCAATCCACAATTATTCTGTGAAGAAGGCTTTGACTTGTACCTCACTTGAATTCCTTCAGAGTTGGTAAGAGTGATGGCACGATTGGCACAATCTATCTGCCCTTTATACTTGGTTAACCAATCCATACCAAGTATTACATCTAGGCTCTTGGAGTCTATTATAATTAAATTCGCTAGGAATTTTACTCCATTTATATCTATGGTTTCTCTAGGGCAAACCGTACTAGTCTTCATTTCATTACCGGGTGATTGGACTAGCATAGGGTTCTTTAGCAAACGCACATCCCAATTATATCTTTCCACAAAATCTTTTGACACAAAAGAATGCGAAGCTCGAGAATCAAATAATCTTGATCACAGTACCGAGTTGACAAGAAACTTACCCGAACGGCGCCCGTGCATCCCGAGCCGTCTGCAGTGACATGATTAACATGCCCTCTGTTCACTGCTTGTGGAGTCCTTGGAGTCTGAGGTGCTCCACGGCCTTGTCCTACAAGTGGGGCTCTGGTTGGTGTAGTCCCCAGATTGAAACGAACAGGGGTTACAGCTGGGCGCTTCTGTGGACAATTATTGGCATAATGTCCCATGTTCTTGCAGTTATAACACCGCACTCCGACCATTGAAGTCTTGTTCTCACCGAGGCGAATCGCATTATTTGGTCGAGGAGCTTGGGGAATCGGCGAGGTCCATCGAATGGTGTCCTCGGCACATTTGGCACCGGAGGCTGTTGAAGTGAGGTGGATTAGGGCGGTGCTTGGAACCGCTTGCACCTCGCCGAGCTTGAAACTTCCTCTTCGGACCTCATATACCGACGCCGAGCTTCCTCTTGTATTATGGCCTTGTTTACCATATGCTTTGGAAAGTTGGGAAATCATTTGACACCACCGCACCTTGAGATTGGGTTCAAGTCCTGCATGAACCTCCGTTTTTGTTGCATCGGTTGCAACATCTTGAAGCATACCGGATAGTTGAGTGAACCTATTCAGGTATTCTGTAACACTAAGGTTTCCTTGCTGCAGTTTATGAAATTCCATCCTCTTCATTTCCATGACTCCGGTAGGAACATGTGCAGTGCGGAAGGCTTCCTCAAATTCAGCCCAGGTGATAGTCTGCACATTCTGATGAGCGGCGCAGTAATTTTCCCACCAAGTCGCTGCGATTCCTTTTAGCTGATGAGCAGCATAAAGCACTTTCTCGTTATCATTGCACTGGGCTAAAATCAGCTTCCTCTCCACGTCCTTGATCCAATCATCTGCTTCCATTGGATCTACCGCACTGTAAAAGGTTGGCGGTCCGGTTCTCATGAACTCTCCCGCCTTGGTGGGGTGCACGAAGGAGCTGCGAGCTTGCTTTGGGTTCTAGGCCGTGGCTTGAAGCAGTTGCAATTGCATGGTCATCATCATTCCATGCTAGGAGCTTGAGCGGGGGTGGCGGCATATTGTTCTCTGGTGAGCATTGGCACCACGGTCATCACCAATTGCTCCTTGTGTTCACCATCTGAAGCGGCAACCAGAACAGAGCAAAAGATAAGGGGGAAGTAGCACAGGTAAGAAGCAAGGGGCAAACTAAATAACATCCCAAACCAACACACAAGAGAGAACACAACAACAACTTGGAAGAAACTTTATCTTTGAAATTAATATAATTTTGAGAATGGCTGTACCACAAGTGCACAAGGCATTGGTACAGTCCATCTAGCACACCAACATAATATTAAATGTTCTAAAGAAGGTAAACAATTTATTTGGGTACTACTGTCTCTGCAACTACTTGTCCTCCTCGAAGACAAGCTCCTCCGGGTCCTCCTCTGGATCCTCCTTTGGATCCTCCTCTGGATCCTCCTCTAAGATACCCACATGGCGCAGCCTACAACCACACTCGGGGCGGTTGCAAGAGGCCCGAGAGTGAAGATGGTCGCTCTTCGCCGGGGCGGTCGACGAGAGCAGTGAACGGAACGAGAGACTGCGTCTCTTCTTTGGAGTCTCCGATGTCGATGTCGAGCAGCGGACTGGGACGCCGCACACTCTTGCGCTACCGTGATTATGATACGGGTCCCGTGCGTCGAGGCGGCCTTGTGTTGTCGGGACGGCGGTGAGTGCAGTGAAGATGGCGTGTAGTCCTCTGGAGACGGCTGCCTGGCTCGAAGACGTCTCGGCTCGAACTCGCCTCCCAGGCTCGATAAGCCGAGCACGGAGAGTCTCAGTCTTGGTAGGCTGGAAGTGAGGCGTCTGAAGTCGCCAATCTCCTCAAAGGCGCCGGGCGTATGTGGTGACATCGCCCGAGTAAGCTGCACCTGATGTGATAGACGGGGATCATCCATGGTAATCTTGAAGGGTTCTGGATATCTCTGTCCGGCTCGTGGTTGGAAAGAAGCGTAAAGGCGTCGCCGCAGATATCCTTATGAATCAGACACAAGTCGCCTAGTGCCGACGAGCCGCATCCTCGGATGGCGTCTCAACGATCCGTCAGAGGATGTTCGATGGGGTATGTGGGAGAGTTGAATTCTCCTTCCGTGCATACAGAATACCTCCATCGACCAAGAATCTCGGTCCATGATCTTGACTTTCCGCCCCAAAGATAGGCGGTTGGGGATACTTCGAGATCTTGCATAAGGCGGCGAAGGAGGCCAACAAATGCTCCAATGTTCTCGCCATGAGTGAAGTAGTCCAAAGAGTCATGGGAGGATGAACCGGCCATCTACAAGTTTGGAATAATAGAGAAGATCAGTAAAGACATTTTAAACAAGTGAATATAAGATCAAGAATGGAGCAGAAGTAAAGAGATATAGAAAATTTTCACATATATTTTTAATAAATATAGGTCCTTAAGGTTTTTACCATTCTAATCTAGGTCACGTCCTACAGTCAAGTTGGCTCTGATACCATCTCTGTCGGGACCCGGATTTCCAAATCCAGCCCCTCTGTGTATTACAGCACTAGTCCCAGATCAAAGCTAGTGCACACAGTTAAACAGTGATGATTACATTGCCAACAACGAAATTACATTAATAAAGAGAGTACAGGTCGAAAGACCTTTATTACAACGAGGTTACAAGACCTCGCACTCACACAAAAGATAAAGCACAGCGGAAGCAAAAGTAAATCTAGCGGAGAAGACCCTATCAATTCGCCACAGGCAATTGACTGGGGAAACGCGACCTAGAACTCCTGAAAGCCTTCGTCGAATCCATAAGCTCCGTAGTCGAACGTTCCATCTTGAGCTTCATACTCTTCTGGGTATTATTTTAAGTGTAGTATGTGAGTACATAAAGTACTCATAAGTCTTGGGAAAATGCATTAGATGCAAGGTTTAGCAAAGGCGGGTTATATGGTTCTTTTGCACAAAGCAGCATTTTATTTCAAATACCATTAATTATCTTTAAAGGCATCAATTTAGCAAAGTGTTTGTTTCAACAAAATCTATCAAGATAAATAGTGAAGGTTACAACACCAACACTTGAGGTACTGGCTAACTGCCAAAGTTCAAAACCACGGGTTACACCACCCACACTGGCTATATCCGCCAGGACACAATTCCGAGAGTTACAACCACTCTCGGTTCCCAAATCTTTTATTTTTAAAACCAAAAACAATGATCTACCATGTGTATGCATTCCTTGCCCGCCCTTGACCGTGGGCACGGCTATTCGAATAGTTTTACACTCTGCAGAGGTTGCACAACTTTACCCACAAGAGATAAGTCATCTTAATAGTCAACACGCTTCCTTTGGCATGAGACCCAGATAAATTATCACAAAGCTTTTACCTTACTCTAGTCTAGCTGCCACCACCGTGAGGTTTCACCGTTGAAGGTTAAACCACCAGCACGAAGCCCCTCTTGCCGTATGAGTCGATAAACCCTCCCTCACTGTGAATAACCAAGACACCCTGGCATCCACTTTCCACTGGTGGCACCTAGACTAAACTATCATAAGTTAGTCAGCTAGGTCGTACCCATATAGACATGTGGTTGTACGGTAGTGCTCAGTCTGGACAAACACAAGCGTCGGTCCTTAATTGACTAGGGCGGAACATACACTTTACAAATTCTCGTGCTAACTGCACCAAACCAATCTTACCATCCGCCCAGTCTAAACCAACTCTCACATTTTATTTTATTTTAAAGATTAGTGGCAACATCAATCGCCACTAAATTTCTAAACAAAAGTCTAAATCAAAGACATAATATTTTCCCAATCCAAGGTTACAAAAGTTTATGTTGCATGACTAAGCTTTCTACTACCGATACAATATTTACCAAAGTTATTTAATAATCTCATTATCGAGACAAAGGAAATCCTAGGGTGTCAAAGGTACATGGTTGTCAATGTCAAATAAGGGTACAACAATTGTCGGTTTAACTAATAACTCTAAAACAGAAATTATCATTTTATGTAATATAGCAATGCATTAAATTTAAAATAATCAAAACATTTCTCAAACATGGGTTCAAGATGTTCAAAGGAGACTTGCCTTCGTATGCGAGTTCTTGATTGTCTTCTTTGCAGGTCGGCAAAGTCTTGACGACGTCGGATTCTACGCGCGGAAAAAGACAAAGCAACAAAGCAAATAAATACACATAAAATCAAATAAAATTCAAATATTGAAAAATAATGTATATTTAGATAGATTATGATTTTAGAAAAATTTAGAAATTTGAACGGGTCAAATCGGAGTTAAAACGAAAAAGATATGACCTCGGGAAGATTTAAATGAAAGAAAAAGAAAAGGGCCGATTTTCCCGAATTATTTTTATACTGAAAAATAGCATTTATGACGTCATCATTTTTCGAATTTTCTTGGAGGAAAAATTATTTGAATGACGGGTGGGTCCGGTCTCTGTGGGCCGGATCCACGGACCACGAGCTTTTGCCGACGTGGCGCACCACCACATGGCGCCATCGCGCGAGGTGGCGACCACGTGGACAAAGCCGTACCGACGTGGAGGCCACGCGGCGCGCGTCAGGCAGCCCGGCCGGAGGCGGCGGCGGCGGGCGCCGGCGGCCGGCCGGCCCGGCCGGCGATGGGCGGCGGGCAAGGGAAAGTGTGGCGCACTCACCGTGCGGCGGGGCGGGACCCGAGAGCGACGGAGGGTGGCCGGAGAGAGAGAACCGCCGGCGGCGGCGCTAGCGGCGGCGGCGAGGGAGAACCCTAGGGCGGCGGCCGAGTGAAGTAGAAGATGGAGGAGGGTGGTGCGGTGCCAAAGGGCTCCCCCGGGAGTGCTATTTATAGGGCAAATGGAGAGGAGGCCTACGGAAAGAATGGGAAGAGATTTTCACCGTGATTAAGGGAGAAATAAAGAGGGAAGCGGTAGGCAATTAGGGAGGAGTGATTAGGGGTTTCATTCCATGATCAATCGGAAGATTAAGTGAGAAAGCGGTAGAATTTGAAGCTCCGTTCGGCTTTAATGGAGGAGGAGAGAGAGGGAAGGAGGAAGAAGAAGAGGTTGAAGATGAATATGACATGTGGGGCCCACATGTCGGTGAGAGAAGAGAAGTGAAGGGTACGGTGCGGCCGGATGCTTGACACGTGGCAAGTGAATCAATCTCACGCGTTGGATTTTAATGAAAGTGTATGGCTTAGATTAAATCCAACGAAGGGGTATCGGCCGTCGGATGAGCGACACGTGGCGGCCTGAGATTTAATTGATTTTATTTTCGGATTAGATTTTCAGAAAATACTAGAAACAATATATTTGTTAGGAAAAATAATAAATAATATCTAAAAATTCCAGAAAAATTATAGAATATTCCTGGAAACATTTTAGACTTAATAAAATATTTTATTTTCAGATTTGCTTTTAATAATTTTATAAAATTCCTTTTATCTTTTAAAATTAATTTTAATTCCAAAAATTCTCAAAATTATTTAAAAATTCTGGGAAGTTTAGGAAAATAAAATGAACACTTTTGGCTTTTATAAAATATTTAAAATATATTTTCTTGATTTAAACTTTGAAATAAACTCGGAAAAGCCGGAAAAATCCAAATAAAAGCCAATTACTTCAAAATAATTTATTTGAAATTTAAATTTTTCAAAACTCAAAATTTGGGATGTTACAGCATGCTCAGGTAGCCAAGTGGGCGCAATGCCTGGGCTGACCGAAGGAATGCTCGCGAGCTAATTATGCCATGCGGCTTTGGAGGCGAAACAGAGGAAGGTGGCGCCACTTCGGCGACCTTGCGTGGCGGCGGCCGGAGGTGTGGGGGCGCTGACCAAAATGGGTCGCAGAGAAAGTGTTCTAGCTACGGGAGGCGGCACATCGGTTAGGGCGGCGGCGAGGTAGGCGAGCGACAGTCCGGGGCGACCGGCGGTGAGGTGGAAGAGGGGCGACGGTGCCGGTGTGGGGAGAACAAGCAAGGCGGCACGAGAGCGGAGGGTTCGGAGAGTCTCACCACGCGATCCGTTGGCCGGAAGAGGCCATGGCGGCCGGCGGCGTGAGGGGGCGGCGAGAGAGTTCACGTCGCCGTGAGTTAGGGCTGGAGAAGTTCGGTAGGGGTGGGGCGGCTCGAGGCGCCGAGGATGCTCAGGCGAGGAATTGACCGGGCGCCTCGAGGGAGCAGCGGCGCGGTGGAGGCGGCTTGGCCGGGCGAGGAAACTGGGCAATCGCGATCTTGATTGCACCGAGTCGATTAACGTGGTGGGAGGGTGTACGGGGGCCGAGTCACGGACGCGGTCGGGGTGGTGGGGCTTGGCAGGCGCAGCACGGGTGGCGTGGAGCGCGGGCGGTCGGCGCATGGGCGGAGGCGGGAAAGAGCAAGGGAGGTAGGGAAGGGGCCGGGGGTCACAGGGTGGCTTTAGGGACCTGGTGGCGGGGAAGCCGGGGGCGGAGGCAGAAGAAACCGCGGGCGACGGTGGCGGTTTGCACGCATGGCTGCCACGGGAAGGAGAGAGCAGAGCCTTGAGAGAAGGTGGCGCAAAGCGCAGGCGAAGAAAAGGAAGAAAGAGAAGAAAGGAAGAGAAGAGAAGGGGGCCACTCGGCGAGAGGAGAAAGAGAGGAGAGAGAAGGAGAGAAGAAAGAGATGGGGCCCACATGGAGTGAGGAGAAAATGGAAAAAGAATGGAAAGCTTTGGAAATTTTGAATTTGAATTTGAATTTCTATTTAAAATATTTATTTAAATTTTAATTCAAGTCTTGGTTTATTTGTAAAATCTAATAGTCTTCTACCTTCAATTAAATTTCGTAGTGAATTGTTCATACAAACTTTTGAATGCCCAACTTTGGATTTTTGTATGGTATTTATGCTATTACTTCTAAAATGAGATTCTATATTTTAACTCAGGTTTCTCCCCGAATGCTGGATCATCTTTTCGATTCAGTATTTAAAATTTTAGTTTTCTATTATTTGCATATTTTCTTTTATAGCATTACTAATGTTTGTTTTGTTTTCATGAATTTCTTTAATTATCAAAATCTCATCCAAAGTTTTAAGAAACACTATAAAAATCCAAATTCAAATAAAATATATGACAAAATAATTCAAAAGCATCATATTTTCAAATTTAAATTTTTGGGATGTCACATATAATCACATTATACTGTGAATGGTATGGCATTTTGTATCGTAGTGGTCGCCATCGCCATGGTTCCACGGTGATATTCTTCGCCACACTTCTTGTCCTCTTTGTCATCATGCTTGAAGCCTCCATAGCAAAGAACTAAACTATTACAACTAATAGGTAGCAAATGAATTACATGAGGAGCTCAAGCATCACAAGTCGACACAGCAGTCGTTATACAATTAAAACGACCTCAACCCTACTGTGATTAATCGACACACAGCCGCCAAAACACACTTGCATCACATATGCATCTATGCCATACCATTCACATCATTCCTGCAAAAACAAGTTAAGCGTAGAACGTATTCTACCGCCCTGACATGAATGTGTTTCTATAACAATCTATGCGTGTACATATTGATGTCGCTATGAAAATCTCATCGGTAGATCAAATCAACCCAAATCGAGCCATTCAAAATATCTCAATTTTCATTAGATCAATCACATCAATCATCGCGATCGGTATGCTTGAGGAGACCGCAACACAAGACCTCGATATGTTGGCTCAATCTCGATTGTCTTGTGATTAGCCCGATGGTGTTACCGGTAGGTAGGGGCAAGTCGCGCGTACATCAAAGAAGGAGCACGAACTAATCTTTTGGCCACATGATGCTATCAACTCATACATATTCCAACCCCTTATGACCGATTGATCTAGTCGTAATAGATCCAATCTATTACAACCGCATATCAACATATGCGCCGATCCGGATCATAAACTAAGCAAGATGGCTCGATACCACTAATGGATCGCGCGAAGGCTACATAAGCGAAAACAAAATTTTCTACCGGCGCACACAAGGACATCATGCTTAAGAGGATCATGGATCGTTACCACTAGGCAGCAGTAGCCGCGTGAAGAAGAGTTGGAGAAGTCGATCCAACCACGCGCGTCGAGGTAGTAGTGGAAGTAGTCGATCGTCCGAACCGATCGTCTCCTCCACGCGATCAACCACACCACGAGCGGATCAATCAGAGGTTGTTGATGCCGATCAGCGCCGCAACAAGCGGCGTCTCCACCGTATCCACACGTCCGGAATTTGAACGCCGATCGCGAGTGTACCGGCACTCATGACGGCTAGGGTTTGGCTCGGAGGTGGCGGCTCTGATTAGAGCGGGATTATCGGATCGTTCCCTCAGCCCCTCGCCTCCATATATATAGACCTCCTCACTTGGGCCTCGTGGACCGAGGCCCAATAGATTGTTATAGAAACGCAGACCTACCAAACAATGATCATGATTCTTATAGGCGCAGCAATTGGAAGGGCATCAAAACAAATTCTTAATTTTTCTTGAGAGAAGCTATTCTATCATGAAAAACTAACCCTTAGTTGGTATGACATGAAAGAATAGTATGACAAGAAATAAACATCACATGCATATAATCACATTATCTTGTGAATGGTATGGCATTTTGTATCGTAGTGGTCGCCATCGCCATGGTTCCACAAAGATATTCTTAGCCACACTTCTTGTCCTCTTTGTCATCATGCTTGAAGCCTCCATAGCAAAGAACTAAACTATTACAACTAATAGGTAGCAAATGAATTACATGAGGAGCTCAAGCATCACAAGTCGACACGCAGTCGTTATACAATTAAAGAACGACCTCAACCCTACTGTGATTAATACGACACACACAGTCGCCAAAACACACATGCATCACATATGCATCTATGCCATACCATTCACATCATTCCACGCAAAACAAGTTAGCGTAGAACATATATTCTACCGCCCTGACATGAATGTGTTTCTATAACAATCTATTGGGCCTCGGTCCACGAGGCCCAAGTGAAGAGGTCTATATATATGGAGGCGAGGGGGGAGGAACGCATCGATATCCCGAGCTAAACCACGCCGCCACCTCCGTGAGCCAAACCCTGGCCGCTCGCGTCTTGGTACACTCGCGATCGGCGTTCCACCCGGGCGCGTGGATACCGTGGAGACGCCGCTTGTTGCGGCGTTGATCGGCATCAACAACCTCTGATTGGATCCGCTCGTGGTGCGGTTGATCGCGTGGAGGAGACGATCGGTTCGGGACGATCGACTACTTCCACTACTACCTCGACGCGTGTGGTTGGATCGGCTACAACTCTTCTTCCGCTGCGCTGCGCGTCTAGTGATAACGATCCATGATCCCTCCTTAAGCATGATGTTCTTGTGTGCGCGGTAGAAAAGTTTTGTTTTCTGCTATCGTAGCCTTCGCGCAATCCGATATTCCGGAGAACCGCGGCGCAACAGGCTAAAGCAGATGCCGGCGGTGAACAAACGCCTTCTCTCGTGGACCGTTGCGCCTTTTAGTGAGGACTAGTGGCTAAGTGCCCGTTTTTTCTACGAGATGGAATCACCCGGTGATGCATAGCCGGGTAACGGCAAAGCTGCACCGGAGCAGGCAGCACTTCCGGAGAACCGCGGTGCAACAGGCTAAAGCAGATGCCGGCGGTGAACAAACGCCTTCTCTCGTGGACCGTTGCGCCTTTTAGTGAGGACTAGTGGCTAAGTGCCCGTTTTTTCTACGAGATGGAATCACCCGGTGATGCATAGCCGGTAACGGCAATGACAGCACCGAGCGGCACACCGGAGAACCGCGGCGCAGCAAAGCGCGAGATGCTGGCGGTGAACAAACGCCTTCTCTCGTGGACCGTTGTGCCTTTTAGTGAGGACTAGTGGCTAAGTGCCCGTTTTTCTCGACATGGAATCACCGGTGATGCATAGCCGGTAATGGCAAGCTGCACGGCAGCGGCGGACTTCCGGAGAACCGCGCAGCAGGCTAAGCGAAGCGGCGGTGAACAAACGCCTTCTCTCGTGGACCGTTGCGCCTTTTAGTGAGGACTAGTGGCTAAGTTCCGTTTTTCTACGAGATGGAATCACCGGTGATGCATAGGCGGAAGCAGCGGCCGCCGGGCGCGAGCAGCCAGGAGAACCACGGCGCAGCAGGCTAAAGCGGATGCTGCGGTGAACAAACGCCTTCTCGTGGACCGTTGCGCCTTTTAGTGAGGACTAGTGGCTAAGTGCCGTTTATCTACGAGATGGAATCACCCGGTGATGCATAGCGGGTATGGCGAAGCTGCACTGCGAGCGGCGACGACGGAGAACCGCGGCGCAACAAAGCAAAGCGATGCGGCGGTGAACAAACGCCTTCTCGTGGACCGTTGCGCCTTTTAGTGAGGACTAGTGGCTAAGTGCCCGTTTTTCTACGAGATGGAATCACCCGGTGATGCATAGCGGTGTAACGCGAAGCCGCACTGGCGAGCGACACTTTCGAGAACCGCGGCGCAACAGCTAAAGCGGATGCGGTGGTGAACAAACGCCTTCTCTCGTGGACCGTTGCGCCTTTTAGTGAGGACTAGTGGCTAAGTGCCCGTTTTTTCTACGACATGAAATCACCCGGTGATGCATAGCCGGAATGGCGAAGCCGCACTGAGCGAGCGGCACTTCGGAGAACCGCGGCGCAGCAGGCTAAAGCGAGGCGGCGGTGAACAAACGCCTTCTCGTGGACCGTTGCGCCTTTTAGTGAGGACTAGTGGCTAAGTTCCCGTTTTTCAACGAGATGGAATCACCCGTGATGCATAGGCGGAAACGGCGGCCGCACCGGGCGGCGACACTTCCGGAGAACCACGGCTGTGAGGATAAGCGGATGCCGGCGGTGAACAAACGCCTTCTCTCGTGGACCGTTGCGCCTTTTAGTGAGGACTAGTGGCTAAGTGCCCGTTTTTTCTACGAGATGGAATCACCCGGTGATGCATAGCCGGGTAACGGCGAAGCTGCACCAGAGCAGGCAGCACTTCCGGAGAACCGCGGCGCAACAGGCTAGAGCAGATGCCGGCGGTGAACAAACGCCTTCTCTCGTGGACCGTTGCGCCTTTTAGTGAGGACTAGTGGCTAAGTGCCCGTTTTTTCTACGAGATGGAATCACCCGGTGATGCATAGCCGGGTAAAGCGGCTGCCGGGCGGCAGCACCAGGAGAACCGCGGCGCAACAAGGCTAAAGCGGATGCGGTGGTGAACAAACGCCTACATCGTGGACCGTTCGCCTTTTAGTGAGGACTAGTGGCTAAGTGCCCGTTTTTCTCGAGATGGAATCACCCGTGATGCATAGCGGGTAAGGGCGGCTGCACCGAGCGAGCGGCACTTCGAGAACCGCGCAACGCGCAGGCTAAAGCGAGATGCGGCGGTGAACAAGCGCCTACGTCGTGGACCGTTCGCCTTTTAGTGAGGACTAGTGGCTAAGTGCCCGTTCTTTCTACGAGATGGAATCACCCGGTGATGCATAGCCGGTAACAATGGCCGCACGGAGCGAGCAACTCTTACGAGAACCGCGGCGCAGCAGGCTAAAGCGATGCCGCGGTGAACAAACGCCTTCTCGTGGACCGTTGCGCCTTTTAGTGAGGACTAGTGGCTAAGTGCCCGTTTTTCTACGAGATGGAATCACCCGATGATGCATAGCGGGTAAGGCGGCTGCACGGCGGCGGCACTTACGGAGAACAGCGCGCAATAAAGCTAAGCGGATGCGGCGGTGAACAAACGCCTTCTCTCGTGGACCGTTGCGCCTTTTAGTGGGGACTAGTGGCTAAGTGCCGTTTTTCTCGAGATGGAATCACCCGTGATGCATAGCCGGGTAAGGCGGCCTGCCGGGCGAGTAGCACCAGGAGAACCGCGCGCAGGCTAAAGCGATGCGGTGAACAACGCCTTCTCTCGTGGACCGTTGCGCCTTTTAGTGGAGACTAGTGGCTAAGTGCCGTTTTTCTCGAGATGGAATCACCCGGTGATGCATAGCCGGGTAAGCGGCTGCACCGGGCGGTAGCACTTCCGGAGAACCGCGCAACAAAGCAAAGCGCGAGATGCGGCGGTGAACAAACGCCTTCTCTGGGACCGTTGCGCCTTTTAGTGAGGACTAGTGGCTAAGTGCCCGTTTTTCTACAAGATGGAATCACCCGGTGATGCATAGCGGTAACGGCGGCTGCCCGGGCGGCAAAGACTTCAGGAACCGCGGCGCAACAAAGCAAAGCGGATGCCGCGGTGAACAAACGCCTTCTCTCGTGGACCGTTGGCGCCTTTTAGTGAGGACTAGTGGCTAAGTGCCCGTTTTTCTGTGCGATGGAATCACCCGTGATGCATAGCCGGTAACGCGAAGCTGCACCGAGCAGCAAAGACTTCCGGAGAACCGCGCGCAACAAAGCTAAAGCGAGATGTCGGCGGTGAACAAACGCCTTCTCGTGGACCGTTGCGACTTTTAGTGAGGACTAGTGGCTAAGTGCCTGTTTTTTCTGAGATGAAATCACCCGGTGATGCATAGCCGGGTAACGACGAAGCCGCACCGAGCGGCAAAGACTTGAGAACCGCGGTGCAACAGGCTAAGCGAGATGCCGCGGTGAACAAACGCCTTCTCTCGTGGACCGTTGCGCCTTTTAGTGAGGACTAGTGGCTAAGTGCCCGTTTTTTCTACGAGATGGAATCACCCGGTGATGCATAGCCGGGTAACGGCGAAGCTGCACCGGAGCAGGCAGCACTTCCGGAGAACCACGGCGCAACAGGCTAAAGCAGATGCCGGCGGTGAACAAACGCCTTCTCTCGTGGACCGTTGCGCCTTTTAGTGAGGACTAGTGGCTAAGTGCCTGTTTTTTCTACGAGATGGAATCACCCGGTGATGCATAGCGGTAACGCCAAGCCGCACAGGCGAGCAAAAGATTCGAAGAACCGCGGCGCATGAGCTAAAGCGTATGCGGCGGTGAACAAACGCCTTCTCTCGTGGACCGTTGCGCCTTTAGTGAGGACTAGTGGCTAAGTGCCCGTTTTTCTACGACATGAAATCACCCGTGATGCATAGCGGGTAATGGCTGCACCGAGCAGCAAAGACTTCCGGAGAACCGCGCGCAACAAAGCGAAGCGGCGGTGAACAAACGCCTCTCTCGTGGACCGCTATGCCTTTTAGTGAGGACTAGTGGCTAAGTTCCCATTTTTCTCTGAGATGGAATCACCGGTGATGCATAGACGGAAACGCGAAGCCGCACCGAGCGAGCAAAGACCGGAGATCCACTACGCAACAAAGCTAAGCGGATGCTGCGGTGAACAAACGCCTTCTCTCGTGGACCGCGGCCTTTTAGTGAGGACTAGTGGCTAAGTGCCCGTTTTCTCGCTGATGGAATCACCCGGTGATGCATAGCCGGTAACGGCGGCCTGCACCGAGCAGCAAAGACTTCCGGAGAACCGCGCAGCACAAAGCTAAAGCGAGATGTCGGCGGTGAACAAACGCCTTCTCTCGTGGACCGTTGCGACTTTTAGTGAGGACTAGTGGCTAAGTGCCTGTTTTTTCTACGAGATGAAATCACCCGGTGATGCATAGCCGGTAACGACGAAGCTGCACGGAGCAGCAAAGACTTCGAGAACCGCGGCAACAAAGCTAAGCGAGATGCCGGCGGTGAACAAACGCCTTCTCGTGGACCGCTGGCGCCTTTTAGTGAGGACTAGTGGCTAAGTGCCCGTTTTTCTACGAGATGGAATCACCCGTGATGCATAGCCGGTAACGCAAGCCGCACCGAGTAGGCAAGACCAGGAGAACCGCGGCGCAATAAAGCTAAAGCAGATGCGGCGGTGAACAAACGCCTTCTCGTGGGCGTTGCGCCTTTTAGTGAGGACTAGTGGCTAAGTGCCTGTTTTTCTACGAGATGGAATCACCCGTGATGCATAGTCGGTAACGGCGTGCCGCACAGCAGCGAAGCACTTTCAAGAACCGCGGCGCAACAGGCTAAGCGGATGCCGGCGGTGAACAAACGCCTTCTCGTGGACCGTTGCGCCTTTTAGTGAGGACTAGTGGCTATGTGCCCTTTTTCTCGACATGAAATCACCCGTGATGCATAGCCGGTAACTGCATGGCCGCACGGGCGCAAAGACCAGGAGAACCGCGCAAGCAGGCTAAAGCGAAGCGGCGGTGAACAAACGCCTTCTCGTGGACCGTTGCGCCTTTTAGTGAGGACTAGTGGCTAAGTTCCCATTTTTCTACGAGATGGAATCACCCGTGATGCATAGACGGAAACGGCGGTCGCACCGAGCAGCAAAGACTGCCAGGAGATCCACGGCGCGAACAAAGCTAAAGCGGATGCCGGTGAACAAACGCCTTCTCGTGGGACCATTGCGCCTTTTAGTGAGGACTAGTGGCTAAGTGCCGTTTTTCTAAGAGATGGAATCACCGGTGATGCATAGCCGGTAACGCAATGCCGCACCGAGCAGCAAAGACTTCCGGAGAACCGCGGCGCAACAGTTAGAGCAGATGCGGCGGTGAACAAACGCCTTCTCGTGGACCGCTGCGCCTTTTAGTGAGGACTAGTGGCTAAGTGCCCGTTTTTCTACGAGATGGAATCACCCGGTGATGCATAGTGGGTAAGGCGGCTGCACCGAGCAGGCGACTTCCGAGAACCGCGGTGCAACAAAGCTAAAGCGAGATGCTTGGCGGTGAACAAACGCCTTCTCGTGGGACCGTTGCGCCTTTTAGTGAGGACTAGTGGCTAAGTGCCCATTTTTTCTACGAGATGGAATCACCCGGTGATGCATAGCCGGGTAACGGCGAAGCTGCACCGGAGCAGGCAGCACTTCCGGAGAACCACGGCGCAACAGGCTAAAGCAGATGCCGACGGTGAACAAACGCCTTCTCTCGTGGACCGTTGCGCCTTTTAGTGAGGACTAGTGGCTAAGTGCCCGTTTTTTCTACGAGATGGAATCACCCGGTGATGCATAGCGGTAACGCAAGTCAGACGGAGCGGCAAAGACTTCGAGAACCGCGGTGCAACAGTTAAAGCAGATGCGGCGGTGAACAAACGCCTTCTCGTGGACCGTTGCGCCTTTTAGTGAGGACTAGTGGCTAAGTGCCCGTTTTTTTCACGAGATGGAATCACCCGGTGATGCATAGCCGGTAGGGCGAAGCCGCATGCGAGCGGCGACACTTCGGAGAACCGCGGCGCAACAGGCTAAAGCAGATGCCGGCGGTGAACAAACGCCTCTCGTGGACCGCTTGCGCCTTTTAGTGAGGACTAGTGGCTAAGTGCCGTTTTTCTACAAGATGGAATCACCCGTTGATGCATAGCCGGTAACGGCAAGCTGCACCGAGCAGCAAAGACTTAGGAGAACCGCGCGCAACAAAGCTAAAGCAGATGCGGCGGTGAACAAACGCCTCTCGTGGATCGCTTGCGCCTTTTAGTGAGGACTAGTGGCTAAGTGCCCGTTTTTCTACGAGATGGAATCACCCGGTGATGCATAGCCGTGTAATCGGCTGAGCCGCACTGGCGCAGCAAGACTTTCGAGAACCGCAGTCAGAAACAAAGCAAGCGTATGCCGCGGTGAACAAACGCCTTCTCTCGTGGACCGTTGCGCCTTTTAGTGAGGACTAGTGGCTAAGTGCGTTTTTCACGACATGAAATCACCCGGTGATGCATAGTCGGATGGCAATGACAGCTTTGGAAGCGAGCGACAAAGATTTCCGAGAACCGCGGCGCAGCGAGCTAAAGGAAGCGGCGGTGAACAAACGCCTTCTCGTGGACCGTTGCGCCTTTTAGTGAGGACTAGTGGCTAAGTTCCGTTTTTCAACGAGATGGAATCACCGGTGATGCATAGACGGAAACGGCGGCCGCCGCCGGAGCGTGCGACATTCCGGAGAACCACGCGACAACAGATAAAGCGGATGCCGACGGTGAACTAACGCCTTCTCTCGTGGACCATTGCGCCTTTTAGTGAGGACTAGTGGCTAAGTGCCCGTTTTTCACGAGATGGAATCACCCGTGATGCATAGCCGGTAACGCGGCCGCACCGGCGGCGCAAGACTTCAGAGAACCGCGGCAACAAAGGCTAGAGCGGATGCGGCGGTGAACAACGCCTTCTCGTGGACCGTTGCGCCTTTTAGTGAGGACTAGTGGCTAAGTGCCCGTTTTTCTACGAGATGGAATCACCCGTGATGCATAGCCGGGTAAGGCGGCTGCACGGAGCGGCGGCAAGACTTGAGAACCGCGGCGCAGAGGCTAAGCAGATGCGGTGGTGAACAAACGCATATCATCGTGGACCGTTGCGCCTTTTAGTGAGGACTAGTGGCTAAGTTCCCGTTTTTCTACGAGATGGAATCACCCGTGATGCATAGCCGGTAACGGCGGCCGCACGAAGCGAGCAAAAGATTTCAGAGAACCGCGCTACAACAGGCTAAAGCAGATCTTGGCGGTGAACAAACGCCTTCTCGTGGACCGTTGCGCCTTTTAGTGAGGACTAGTGGCTAAGTGCCCGTTCTTTCTACGAGATGGAATCACCCGGTGATGCATAGCGGAAGTAACGCAAGCCGCACCGGAGCGAGCAACACTTACGGAGAACATGCGCAGCAAAGCTAAAGCGATGCTGGCGGTGAACAAACGCCTTCTCTCGTGGACCGTTGCGCCTTTTAGTGAGGACTAGTGGCTAAGTGCCCGTTTTTCTACGAGATGGAATCACCCGTGATGCATAGCCGGGTAAGGGCGGCACGCACGAGCAGCGACGACTTCGAGAACCGGCGCAGCAGGCTAAAGCAGATGCGGCGGTGAACAAACGCCTTCTCGTGGACCGTTGCGCCTTTTAATGGGGACTAGTGGCTAAGTGCCGTTTTTCTCGAGATGGAATCACCCGGTGATGCATAGCGGGTAAAGGCGGCCTGCCGGGCGGTAGCACTTCAGGAGAACCGCGGCGCCAACAGGCTAAGCGAATGCCGACGGTGAACAACGCCTTCTCTCGTGGACCGTTCGCCTTTTAGTGAGGACTAGTGGCTAAGTGCCCATTTTTTCTACGAGATGGAATCACCCGTGATGCATAGCCGGTAATCGGCAAGCCGCACGGGAGCGGCGAAGACTTAGGAGAACAGCGGCGCAGCAGGCTAAAGCGAAGCGTACGGTGAACAAACGCCTTCTCGTGGACCGTTGCGCCTTTTAGTGAGGACTAGTGGTTAAGTTCCGTTTTTCTACGAGATGGAATCACCCGGTGATGCATAGGCGGAAGCAATGCTGCACCGAGGCGGCGAAGACTTAGGAGAACCACGCAGCGCAGGCTAAAGGATGCGGCGGTGAACAAACGCCTTCTCTTGTGGACCGTTGCGCCTTTTAGTGAGGACTAGTGGCTAAGTGCCGTTTTTCTACAAGATGGAATCACCGGTGATGCATAGCAGTGTAACGCGCTGCCGCACCGAGCGGACTTCGAGAACCGCGGGCAACAGGCTAAAGATGCGGCGGTGAACAAACGCCTTCTCTCGGGACCGTTGCCTTTTAGTGAGGACTAGTGGCTAAGTGCCCGTTTTTCTGAGATGGAATCACCGGTGATGCATAGCCGGGTAACGCGAAGCCGCACCGAGCAAAGACCAGGAGAACCGCGGCGCAAAGTTAAAGCGTATGCGGCGGTGAACAAACGCCTTCTCTCGTGGACCATTGCGCCTTTTAGTGAGGACTAGTGGCTAAGTGCCCGTTTTTCTACGAGATGGAATCACCCGTGATGCATAGCCGGAGTAACAATGTCGCACCGAGCAGCACTTCCGGAGAACCGCGCGCAACAGGCTAGAGCAGATGCCGGCGGTGAACAAACGCCTTCTCTCGTGGACCGTTGCGCCTTTTAGTGAGGACTAGTGGCTAAGTGCTCGTTTTTCTACGAGATGGAATCACCCGTGATGCATAGCGTGTAAGGCGGCTGCCCGAGCGGCACTTCAGGAGAACACGGCGCAACAGGCTAAAGCAGATCTTGCGCGGTGAACAAACGCCTTCTCTCGTGGACCGTTGCGCCTTTTAGTGAGGACTAGTGGCTAAGTGCGCGTTTTTCTACGAGATGGAATCACCCGTTGATGCATAGCGAGTAACGGCGGTTGCACGGAGCAGCAAAGACCAGGGAACCGCGGCGCAACAGGCTAGAGCAGATGCCGGCGGTGAACAAACGCCTTCTCTCATGGACCGTTGCGCCTTTTAGTGAGGACTAGTGGCTAAGTGCTCGTTTTTCTCACGAGATGGAATCACCCGGTGATGCATAGCGGGTAAGGCGGCTGCACGGAGCGAGCAACACTTAGGAGAACCGCAAGGCAACAGGCTAGAGCGGATGCTGGCGGTGAACAAACGCCTTCTCTCGTGGACCGTTGCGCCTTTTAGTGAGGACTAGTGGCTAAGTGCCCGTTTTTCTACGAGATGGAATCACCCGTGATGCATAGCAGGTAACGGCAAGCCGCACCGAGCAGCAAAGACTTCCGAGAACCGCGGCGCAGCAGGCTAAAGCGAAGCCGGCGGTGAACAAACGCCTCTCGTGGACCGTTGCGCCTTTTAGTGAGGACTAGTGGCTAAGTTCCGTTTTCTGAGATGGAATCACCCGGTGATGCATAGCCGGGTAAGCGAGCTGCACCGAGCGGCGCAAAGACTTCGAGAATCATGAGGCTAGAAGCGAGCAGATCACCGGCGGTGAACAAACGCCTTCTCTCGTGGACCGTTCGCCTTTTAGTGAGGACTAGTGGCTAAGTGCCCGTTTTTCTCTGAGATGGAATCACCCGGTGATGCATAGCAGGTAATCGCAAGCTGCACCGGAGCAGCAAAGACTTCCGAGAACCGCGCGCAGGCTAAAGCAGAAGCCGGCGGTGAACAAACGCCTTCTCTCGTGGACCGTTGCGCCTTTTAGTGAGGACTAGTGGCTAAGTTCCCATTTTTTCTACGAGATGGAATCACCCGGTGATGCATAGACGGGAAACGGCGAAGCTGCACCGGAGCAGGCAGCACTTCCGGAGAACCGCGGCGCAACAGGCTAGAGCAGATGCCGGCGGTGAACAAACGCTTTCTCTCATGGACCGTTGCGCCTTTTAGTGAGGACTAGTGGCTAAGTGCCCGTTTTTTCTACGAGATGGAATCACCCGGTGATGCATAGCCGGGTAAGGCGGCCGCACCGAGCAAAGCGGCACTTCCGGAGAACCACGGCGAACAAAGCAAAGCATATGCCGCGGTGAACAA
>JAYGGG010000104.1:0-51669 GCA_036346245.1 Bonia amplexicaulis | reverse complement strand
TGTTAGAAATGCTCGATTTCGTTGCACTGTGCTATTAATTATTGTTGTGTTGTGTAGCATTTGATTATCTTATGTAGTTTAAACTTAAATTTGTCATCGTGCGGTAGCAATATTTTATCAAAAGAATTTTTTGTTGCACAATGATATTTTTTTGTTGCATCATTGGTTGTCTTATGTAGTTTATACTTAAAAGCTCAACTAAGTCTTCCATGCTGCAATGCAGAATTGCAGGTGCGTCACACATAAGAGAAAGGATTATTCCAAGGAGAACAGATTAACATCATATCACTGGTCAGAGAAAGGATTTCTTCCAAGGAGAATAGATTAACATCATATCACTCGTCAGAAAGACAAGACTCCATGAGCCACTCGAAGGTCCAGCGAGGCCTCAGGTGCTGCTTCCCACACTCAATATTTACATTTCACTACACTATGTAGTCACCCAACAGTTGCCATGCGTCCAATTTGCCTGCACCGCCGACAGACGATCCTATTTCATCCTTGCACCTCCCGGCAGCACCCACCTCCATTCTGCCGCCACCATTGCCACTCCCACCACCACGACCCTTTCCTCTGCGTGGGCTAGCACACTTCCTGCAGATGAATTTTTCAGGGACATCCTCAAAATCACTGATCCCTGAGCACCTGGTGTGCTGCCAGACTCCACACACGTCACATGCCAGCATCCTCTCACCATCATCATCCTTGGCGCCACATGTGCAGTCCACCGTCCAGTTCTCCAAACCCCTCTCCATCCTGAACTGCACAATTCTCCGGTGATCCCGGTGCACCGTCCTTTCACCCTAACAAGCTGGCTTGAGCCAAGCACATGCTTCACAAGGGCTATGTCACTGAAGCTTGGAAAGTCAGGGAGCTGTTCAGCCTGGAAGCTTTGGAACATGAGGTACGTTTCTTGAAAGGCTCTTGCAGCCTGTATTTTTAGTTCAGCGAGGGTAGCACTTGCTGGTAAAAGTACAAGTTCCACCGGAGGTGCAGTATAGTCCTTTGGGTGATCAAGCAGTTCGATGGAGCACCTCACACAAAGCAGCAATGGGTTCGATGGAGTCTGTGGAGCATGCTCGTCATAGTGTTTGATGAACCGCTTGCAGTCCAGAATCTTTGCTGCTGCATTGTGTGATGATGCACCCACCACCTCTGGTTGTGAAGACGACATGGTTTCTGGGTTCAGTAGAGCATTATAGAGGAATCTAAGATCATATTGAAGATGTTCAACAGAGGGCCCAAACACAGTTGCATTAACTGGTGGCCGATTTGAATAAGTTTCCAGCCTGCTTGGCATGAAATAAAGGTCAAGATAATTGCCTAATGAAGTTCAGCAAATTGGAGCAACATATTGGAAACAAGGCTCACCTGTATTCAATTGCATTCGTCTCAGCATTGTAGCGGACAGCAATGAAATGGCCATCATCGATCAGTTTTCCACCCAGTCCTCGAAGAGAATAATCAAGCAGCTCATGTGAATCAACAGCCTTAGATGCTGCTCCCCTAAGTGCACGCCAAGACACCCACTGTCCAGTTTGGATAGCCCGGAGAACCTTGAGCATTGCAGCTTCTGCTCGATCAGCATCTTCCTTTGTCCACATGCAGAGCGCATTAGATGCAACCTCTTTGTGCTCATCTGTTGTGGGTTTTGATATCTCAGTTTTCTTGCGAGCTTGATGAAGCAGGTGAATTATGAACCGGAAGAGGTCCCGCACAGTCATAAGCTGGCGATCAGAAAGGGCCCAATACAGAGCAATTGTGTTCTGCAAAGGGGTCCTGATGGGGTTGCGATGTGAGAAGTACAGCGCCAGACGTATACCAGAAAGCATTTCTACTGCTTCTTCGTAGGTATCTGAGGTAAGTGCAAAGCTACCAGCGCCAAACTTATATCCCCATTCACCATACCATGGATGGCCACTTGTGATGGCATGCAGAAGCCTGTAGTCCATTCCATGCTTCTTGGATATGTCCATGACAGTGACCTTCCTGCAAGGAGAGAGAGCATTTTCAGTGCTAATGCCGGATTAAGTTGTTTGAATAAATGTCATGCCGGCCAAGTTCTGTTGTACAAAGTAACATCATGCTCATTGAACCTACACAAAATTTTGTTTACCTCACATGTAGCACCCTGCACAAGCGATCCCAGAAGCTCATTATGTCACGGCCAGTAAGGTGTGTTGAGCCGCCTTCACGGCCATTTACCCTGAGAAGGTGCCCATAGCCATTTGCATGTACCACAGCATGCAGCAAGTGAGAGGAGTCATCCAGACGCAGGTACCCAAACTCTTCCAGCTCTTCACCATCCATATCAAGGTTGCATAGGAGACACCTGGAGAAGACATTGCATCCACACGGTGAGGGGGCATGTCCACTAAGAGTGCAGCAGCACCACTTGAGCACACACTACAGATCTGGACCAACTGTCCCATTGCAATCTCATTGCACGGAAGCATCATCATGAGCGCAACTGCTTGCGTGTAGACACGAGCAAACGCTCTGAATGAACAGGGCAAATGTTGACGCGCAATTCTACCAAAACAAATCTGGCAACTTCGCAAAATACGAAATCAATTGGACATGCATTATCATTGTTTCGCGACATCCATCGTTGCTAGTATTTCAGGTATACAATAATTGTACTGTCTGAAACTAAAATGCCTGTTCCTCCCACCTCGATTCTGCAGCGACCATGGCAGTCCCGCAGCGGCGGCAGCAGGTGCGGCGGCAGCCGGACAGTTGGTTGTCATTCTCGATGATGAAATGGTACCGCTTCCCGCAGACCGGGTGACCACTCCATCCTGCAATCACACAGATGCATCGCACAAAAGATTCCATTACCGCTGCTGTATGAATTGTGAAAAGCAAGACTGAAAACAAATATGGAGATTGTGCATTCAAAAGCAACAGCCCAACAATACTTGCCTAACAATTAGCTAAGAAAAAAGAAGAGAAGAGAAGAGAAGAGAAGCTTTAAGAAAATTTCCAAACACAAATAACAGCTTTTTTTAAAGAAATAGCATTCGATAGTTGCACAGGGAAAAAAAAGAAAATCTAAACAGATAAATGAGAGGCATTATCCTATTAACCATCTCTTCATAGAAATAAAATAATATTATCTATGTGGAAAACATTTTTCTGATAAACAAAAAAAGAAAAAAAAAAGAAGGAAAGCAACTCACCTACGACTCTGCACTGATCACAATACACAGATCGCGATCGGAGAACATCCTCCTCCACCACGTTGAGCTCCACCACGCCGCCGCCGCCCTCCTCGTCCCCCTCCTCGCCGACCCTCAGCGACAACCTCCACGTTAGCAGGTGCGGCGAGGCGGTCGCGGCCGCCGGAGAGAAGATGGAGGGCAGCGGCAGAAGCCGCGCGTACCTCGCGAGGAATCCCCTCACCGTTTCCCGGAACGTCCCGGCCGCCCCGCGGTCCCCGGCCGGCGGGAACCCCGCAAAGTCCCTGGCCTCCACCCGCGTCCTCGCCCTCTTCAGCGGCCGGCCGTTCACCACCATCTCCCCCTCCGCCGCCGTCGGATCCGGTCAGATCTGCCACTCTCCACTGTCTTCTTCCTCAACGTCGTCGAACCAGATCGGAGCTCGGGTTAGGGTGTGCGGCGGCGGCGAGATGAAGACGAGGGAGGTGATGTGGTCGATTCCTTCGAGGGGAAGCCTGCTCCCGTATGCCAGGTCCTTGTACACCACAACGCAGAAATAAATATCGGGCCCACGTGGGAGCGTGTGGTATATGGTGGGATGGGTGTATGTACCTCGGGGTGTCAGGTCGTGGCAGGGCACTAACCAAGGTTAAGCGGGGTGGCCGCGTGGGTGGGTAATTGGGTTGGGTTCGTGGCCGCGCGTGCTGCATATAGGTCCTGTTTGGATACGCTTAAAATCCGATTCTGGTAGAATTAAGCGAGAATTCCATCCAAACGCTTTGATTATTTTTCGATTCTTTCAACCGCCGCGGTGGGAAAAATCGGCATTTGCACTGAGAATCCAAAATCCTGTACCGCGAGCCCAAGGGGCCGTTTCTTCCACCGCGAGGATTCTTCAGACTGCAGAAGCCACTTATCAGAAAATCCTGATCAAATTAAAATCGATTCTCAAATAAGCGTATCCAAACAGGGCCATAACCATTCGGCAAATTTACTCGCACGTTGGCGCTAGCTACGGTGTGGATCAAAATAAAAAAAGATAATTAATGAGAAATTTTTTAAAAAAATTAAGGATATATGCGTAATTTTGAAAAAACTAAAGATCTTTTTTACAAAAAAAACTGAGGACCTATAAGAACCTATATGTAACTAAACAAAAACCTATACTTAACTAAATAAGGACTTGTACGTAATTTTAGAAAATCGCGGGGTGCTATCCTCTAAAAGGATACGCAATTTCGGTGAAGTGGAGGGGGGTTTTCGGAAAAAAAACCTAGCAGGGACCTTTTTGAAAGAACCAAGGGCCATTACGTGATTTCAAAAAATACAGGGGCCTTTTCGTAAGAAATCTGACGTGGCATGGGTGGGAGGCCAGAAACTCCCCCGACTTTAATATACTGATGATCAAATTAAAATCGATTCTCAAATAAGCGTATCCAAACAGGGCCATAACCATTCGGCAAATTTACTCGCACGTTGGCGCTAGCTACGGTGTGGATCAAAATAAAAAAAGATAATTAATGAGAAATTTTTTAAAAAAATTAAGGATATATGCGTAATTTTGAAAAAACTAAAGATCTTTTTTACAAAAAAAACTGAGGACCTATAAGAACCTATATGTAACTAAACAAAAACCTATACTTAACTAAATAAGGACTTGTACGTAATTTTAGAAAATCGCGGGGTGCTATCCTCTAAAAGGATACGCAATTTCGGTGAAGTGGAGGGGGGTTTTCGGAAAAAAACCTAGCAGGGACCTTTTTGAAAGAACCAAGGGCCATTACGTGATTTCAAAAAATACAGGGGCCTTTTCGTAAGAAATCTGACGTGGCATGGGTGGGAGGCCAGAAACTCCCCCGACTTTAATATACTGATGATATGTTGCGCGTGTTGCATATAACTACGCTGCCCACTCTCATGCAGCCTAAAGTCAATGCACAAAAGGCTGAAAATTTCTTCAGGAGATAAATTTGGTGATGTCAGCTTTCTTAAAAAGTTAATCCAAAATTTTAAAATGAGTATTTGATTCGTAATCCGTTCGAACTACTGCGTTTCTTAAGACGAGATTTTTGAAACAAGATTCCATTTGTATATATTTTGAGGTTGTTTTTATTTAAGATTTGAATTTGCTTATATTTGCTCTACCAGTGGAACATTGAAGATTAACTATTTGAACGCTGTTGAATTGTCGGAACATTAAAACCAAATGCGTAGAACATTGACACGTTATTCTATAAAACTTAATTTATGGAATAACATTGATAAACTGTCAGAACACCGAAATCAAACATACGAAACATTTATTTTAACTATTGGAACATCCAACTCCCACCCAATTTTATTCTCCCATACCTAATTCAAGATATACACGCTGAAACATCATCCATAAATTACTAAAACATTAGAAAGTAATACATATAATATTGTTTTCTTATCTTTTAAAATATATGTTATATAAATAGCACTATTAAGTCTAAATACATGTGAGTGGATCTAGTTTTGAATATATCATCGTAAAAACACATGGTTCAAATAGATTGGGAATTGGACGTTGGTTATTTGAATTTTCGAACGGTGAAACAAAAGACATCTCGAGCGCTGGGTTGGGCCAGATCGGTCGTGATTCGTGAAGTGTGTGGCACTTCTTTTTTGCCGCGCAGGCGGCGAGGTCCCAATAGGCTTGGGGGTACGCTCGTCATTTTACACATTGCTAGCTCTTCTGTGGTTTTAGTTCCTGACTTTTGGTTTATTTTTTATTATTTTTAATTTTTATTGTTTTCTGATTTTTTTATTGTTTTAGTTTTTTATCGATTTTTTTCATATCCGTCTGTATTATCCATGATAGACTAATCTTTTTTTTATTTTTAAATTTTTAAATTTAATTACGTCAAGTAAGTCATCATTAGCTACAATGTAATTTTAGTCAGCTACAGTGAAATTTCAGTCATAAGCCACTTTTGTCAGCCTAAATGAGCGGCACCTAGTAGTTCAGTGTTCATTTCCAACGGTCTTGAGCAATCTTGAAGCGGTAGTAAACTTCCATTCATTATATTGTTACGCAAATGGTTTCTTAGCAGTATCTTACATATAAAGATCAAACATGATTCCTAACAAGTTTCAAAATACATTTGCACACTTTTAGAATCATGACACAAGAATTATATATGAGTTTCAACTATTTGCAAAACACATTTGCAAATATAAGCCTCATACTACAAAGAACGAAAACATGGACTTCAAACATTTGCAAAACACATTCGTAATGTATAGTCCCATGTTACAAGGATTCAACACATGAGCTTCAATTATTTGCAAAACACATCCGGAACCATATTACGTGCAATGATTGCATAATATTGGTAAACTGAAAGTTACTCACCTTGCAAAGTTTCTTTTTCAATGGGTGATTGTCACGACAAGGTGGAGTACGACATCATGCCGATACATGCATGTCACTTGTTGTTGGGGCAACTATGGCAATTTGATCACAACGCCACATATCACTAGCGGTCCAATAAGATGAATGAGGGTAGACTATTCACATTATGTCCTATGTCGGAGAGTGCAATTCATGCTGAGGAGACCATTGTTGAACATAAGGAGACTGTAAAGAATACCTCAAAACCGAGGATGGTTTTGCTTAAAGAGGGGTGATACGAGCTCAAGTGCTAATAGTACTTTGGTTTGTGAATTTGATATTCAATCTGAAGCTAACTCGCAAGAGGTTGCTGTTGTGCTTGAAGAAACTAAGAAGAAAGCAACCGAGAGAGAGGGAGGCGTGGTTGGTTATGGGAAGGAAAGCCGAGAGGGGAAATGAACCCTATCGCATGGTGATTAGGAAGGTGCAAGGTGTGGCTTGGCTCATGATCAGCCGCATGGGCACGTGCGTGCGTGGACACATGAGTGCGCGGGCACTTGTTATTCGATTGGGTGCATGGGCAAACCACGTGAGAGAGTGCACGAGAGCGCACGTAGGGGCTGAGGCTTGACTGCGTGGCGATTTTGCCATGTGGAATGCATGCGTCCGAGAGGAAAAGGGATCAACAGGATGATCGAAGAAAGTAAACCGCCATGCCTTGGAAGGAAAGAAAGAGAAAAGGAAGGAGAGGGAAAATCGAGATTGCTAGCTAGAAGTGCATTGGATTCGTATCAAAATAGGAATCCATGTGTGGGTTCATGAGACTGAGTCTGAGCTAGATGTCACATGTGTGTCATGTAAAGAAAAGAAAAAGGAAGCCGTGCGGAGCCAAAAGAGTTTATGAGCAAGGAGACTTCAAGCTTAAAAGGGATGAGGATGATCCAAGAATCAAGTCAGGATGATTTTTCTATGTGGGAGCTTACTGAATTGAAATGTGATTCATTTTCTATTTTTAGGGAGTCCGATCACGAGTTTGAGTTAGTTATTAGGAGTTGTGCTTGGCATGCAAGACCGAGATAGATAGGAGTCAACCCTTAAGGCCAGGATGTGTGCACCCATATAAAGTGCTAGGCTATGGCCATTATATCTTAGATCAATTATGTTATCTTTTGGTCATTTTTGAATAAAAACTAGAAAAGCCAATGTTGGCATCAAGTATTATGTGTGAGATGAGTTGAGAGGAGAATTGTTGTGAGGAAGAGTTTGAGGTTGTAATATTTCAAAAAAAAAGAAAGAGTTTTTGTGCGCAAGTTGAGAATATCATCGTTCTTAGATTGTACCAGAGGTGTGACCTTGCTATTCGATCAAATCAAATTGGTTAGCAATGTTTCGTGCATGGTACCATAAAAGATTGGGCTGCTCGTGCATCAATTAAAGTTTCTTGCTAGTAGATCTGTATCACCTCAGGCCTCCTGACAGACTAGGCACACATGTCATACACACACAATACTCATGCCGTTATGGGGTGTTGACTGTGAAGGCCACGCAAGCGCCATGTCAAACAAATGCTAATTGGGCACGCCACATGAGTTTGCCACATCATGCCATGCAACTATGGCACACATGTAAGCACTTGTCCTTCTTCTCTATCTTCCTCTCTCTTCCCTTCTTCCTTCCTTAGCCACAACATCAGATGGCACCATCCCCAAGTACCACCACCACCACTCACCACCACCTCCTCCTTGCCTCCACCCTAGCCCACCACCATGCCCTCAAACCTCTACCCTCCGCCTCTTGCTCCACGCCCATAGCCATCGTGACACTTGGGACTGAGAGAGAAAGAAACAGAGGAAAAAGAGGCCATGGCACATGGCTCTGGCAAGAGGTGGCTCAAGAGGCACGAGAAACGACCAAAACGGGTTGGTGGGACCTCAGGGAGAAGATGGGTGGCGGCATCACGGTTGATGCGCATGGCGGTGGTGCTGGCGACGAGCAGGGTCAGCGACCGAGGCAAGGCGGACGACGGCGACAACATTCCGATGGGTTTCCGATGAAGGAGAGGTGAGCACGTGGTAAAACGTGGCATGGGGAAGACGATGGTGAGGTTAATGATGGCAAGAGCTCACCGGCGGTGACAAAATCTACGACTATGGCGGTTCGGGCGCCAATGAGGATGGCGACTCGATTCCCGCAAACGACTGCAAGAGAATGCTATTAACTGAGGGTGATGATAGTAGGAAGGTGGAACACGTTGTGCGTAGTTGGGTTTGTCGGATGCACACCATACATGGAGATCGAGCAGCGGTTGGAGCTTGTAACGCCCCCGTTTCCGAGGGCGCGTACGGACACGGCAATCCGCAACTATTCACGCATGAACAGTTATGGAGTGTCGCGCAAGAGTATACCATTGCATGCTTACAACAAAAGACCAGCATATATTTCAAATACGGATTAACATCCAGAGTTTGACAGCGGGGCGTACAAGCCCAAAGTATATTTACATTACAAAAGCTCCAGAATTTGCTTGAGCGCGGCGAAGACCTAAAGCCACGGATCCTCGTCGAAGAAGAGGCCCTCAGGGACTTCCTCAATGGGGAGACCTTCACCTTCGTCTTGATCTTCTAAAGAATTGATTAGCAAGCCGTGAGCCAACATCCGGCCCAGCAAAACGCAAAGGAAGCTTATCATACTACTTGCACGGATTCACAAAGGCATGGAATATACTTGGTTTATTAACCTTGAGTGGATGCAGTTTTATTCGTAAACCTTTTTGTAAAACTTGCTGATAAAACTACTCCTTAAACAACAGGGGTTTTCATGAAGAGTTCATTAACCATCTAACCAGATTAAAATATGCATAAAACTACTTAAGCTTTGCGGATGGGATCACCCAAGTGACACAGCTCCAATAACCGGGAGCACGGCGATCCGAATACCATTTAATTGACTCTGCGAGTTTGCTCAACTTTACCCACACGATCCCTTAACTCCCGCGACGAGTTAAGAAAGTCGTCGTTTCACCGCTCAAATCTTTATATAGGCTCTACCCTAGAATTCACTCGTCCGGCACATGGAAACTCCCGTCCGCTCGAGTGAACCCTACCGTTATTAGGTATCCAAGACGACACACCTAATTCCACTACTCAACCTCGACTCCTCAACACCAGAGTTTCAATTGAGTTGAGCACTACTAAACCGGTGTTGACAAGTCAACTCACGTGGTTGAGCGATTGCTATGACATGCTTTCGAAGATAAGGGTTTCGGTCCTTATATTTTCACATGGCCCGCAACCTCTCCGGTCCGCGACCACAACCTAGGGTAAGTGGTGGCGAAGACCCACCCGCGATTTCCCACAACGCTCTTACCCTTCCTTGCACACCGACACTCTCCGCCCTAGGATACGGTGTCCCATACCACCCCACCCTAGGGTCGGGTTTTCAAATCTACTGGCCCGCAGCCACGACCTTATCAGTAAAAGACTTTGCATGATAGTAGTAACCTATAGTGATCTAGATTAACAGATATATATTTCTAGGGTTACAAGGCATGGCTACAAATTGGACATGGCATTTTTCGGTGGTAGGACATATCTATATCACATGTCATTCTAAATCTTTTTATTTTACTTTAAACTAGCATTTCACAACTAGCATAATGCAAATAATGTAATAACATATGTAAACATCATAGGGTACAATATGATCAAAGGATTTGCGACTTGTCGTGAACTGGAATGATCTCGTGAGCTCGAACGCCGACGCTCGATCCCGAGATTGCACCGAGCCCGGATCTCCAAACTAGCGCAAACACATAAAATAAATAAGTCCTAGCTTGAGAATAATCAAGCAAGGGAAAATAATCTATAAAAAGAATTAAAAAGGAATAAACTTGCATAAAATATCAAATGAAAGGGGTTCTTTGAATTTTTAGATTTTGCTGGAGAAGAATTTTGGAAATTGGAGTTCACCACTGGGTTCAGGATAATGAGAGGAGCAATGTGGTGAAATTTGGGAATTTTTGGGATTTTCTGTAATTTTCTAGGATTTATTTGGGTTTTGGATTTTTGGAAAGAATAAACCGAAATTCGGTGAACAAGATCTTTGGCCGGCACAGGGCTACAGATGCCTGGCCCATCCTTCTGCCATGACTCATGTGGCAAGGCAATGACTAAGCCTTCAGCCCCTCGCCGGCCTATGGTAGGCGACGCGGCGAGGCGGGCTGCGCGATGAGGGAGCGGACGGCTCGTATGGGCGATGTTAAGTGGGATCCGACTACCGAGAACAGGCGGGCGGGCGGCGGTAAGGCTGGATCGGACGGTGTGGAGGAAGTTCATGAAGATCGGACGGTAGAAATTAGATTACATCCGACTGGACGCCGTTAAAAGGCGAGGAGAGGGTATGGGCGAGACGATGGAGCCACGCCTCCCTTCGTCTACCTCCCGCCGCGGCCATGATGTAAAAGGCGAGCGGCGGAGCAACCGCCTCCCATGACCGCAACGGCTCCCGGAGACCGAGGAAGGGTCCAGTGGGTGCATTCGACACGGGAGTTCATTTTGGCGCTTGGATGGCAAGGGGTCGGTGCGAGCTAGAGGCGAAGGGGTGGTTTCGGCTCTCCATGGAGAGAAGGGTACCGACGGCGATCTAGCCCAATCGGCGGTGCTTACACGGTCGGGAAGCTCGAGGTTCACTTTGGTGGAGTGAGCTTGGTGGGAGCTCCCAAGCGGTGGCCACGGAGGGTGAAATGGCCGGCCATGAGCTCCGGCGTTGGGACTCTCGGTGTTTCTCCCGGTCGACAAGGGTACCACAATGATCGGGAGTTAGTGAGGGTTCTCGAGCGAAAACAATTGAGAAATGAGGGGAGGAAGAAGATCGGTTCACGGCGTCAAGACAGGGAAGGCGGCGGCGAGGAGGCGATGGGGCTCCAATCGGTGCAGACAGGAGATTGCTAGGAGCGGCAGGGAGTGGATGGAGGTGGCAACGGGTTCGGGAAGCAAAGGAGAGGGGGGCGGAGAGGGTATTTATACCGAGGGAAGAAGGGGGCGTGGAGGAGAAGGCTCGGGCGTGCGAAGGTCGGCGAGGAGGACGGGTGGTGGGCGCCTCCTCCAGAAGGGTGACGTCCGACTGCAGGGAGTGAAGGCGGGTACGGGAGGGAGGCGGGTGGCGGCATGGGCGGAGGCGCCTCCCGGGAGAAGGGAGGAGGGGGGGCAGGTGGGGCCAAGGGGAGGGAGGTGAGGCGCGTGGCACGGGTGTCGGCCGGACCGGGGTGCCGTGGGGCGCGCCCGTCCGGAGCTGGGCGCAGAGGCGCAGGTCTGGGCGCCAAGACGCACGCCTGTGAGGAGAAAGCGGGAGGAAAGGCGCCACGAGAGAGGGAGGGCGGGCGTCCGCCGAGGAGAAAGCGAGGGGCGAGGCGCCAGCGAAGGAAGGAGGAGGCCGGAGAAGGGAAGGCGGAAGAGAGGGCGCCAATGAGAGGAGACGCCCCTACCGAAAGAGGAAAGCGGTCATGGGAGGCTTTCCAAATTGGGAAAGTTTTCAAAATTCACCAAAATTTCGTGAAAAACCAGAAAAATTTGGTTTGAAAATTTGGGGTCTTTCAACCTACCCCCCTTAAAAGAATCTCGACCTCGAGATTAACTTGGTCCAGGGAGTAAGTTGGGAAAATCCCGCTGCAAATCTGATTCTTTTTCCCAAGTGGCCTCATCTGGTGTGTGGTTCCTCCACTGCACTCTGCAAAATCTAACATTTCTGTTTCTGAGCTGCCTTTCTAACGTTTCAAGTATTTGCAAAGGTTCTTCAGGGTAAGTCCAGTCATCTTGTAATTCAACGTCTGACAATGGCACTTCATCTGTAGGTCGGCGAGACATTTTCGGAGTTGGGATATGTGGAATACGTTGTGGATTCTGGATAAATTGGGCGGTAGCTGTATTTGATAAGCTACTTCTCCAATTCTCCCGATAATTTGAAATGGTCCCACATATCTCGGAGCCAATTTGCCTTTGACTTGAAATCTCTTGACGATCTTGAAAGGTGTAACTTTGATATACACGAAATCTCCGATTTCAAAGCTTAAGTCTTTTCTGCGGTTATCTGCATAGCTCTTCTGTCGGTCTTGTGCAATCTTCAGTCTGTCTCTGATGATTTTGATATGTGTCTCGGCATCTTGAGCAATTTGGGGTCCAACGAGGGGTCGTTCCCCTGTTTCTGACCAATTCAGAGGTGTTCTACATTTTCTGCCATATAAAGTTTCAAATGGGGCCATCTGAATGCTGGCTTGATAGCTATTGTTGTACGAGAATTGAGCGAATGGCAGGCAAGTATTCCATGCTGCTCCATATACAATAGCGCAAGCTCTCAACATATCTTCTAAGATCTGATTGGTTCTTTCTGTCTGCCCATCTGTCTGCGGGTGATATGCTGAGCTGAAATTGAGATCGGTGCCCATTGCTTCATATAATTTTTCCCAAAACTTGGATGTGAATTGTGCCCCTCTATCTGACACAATCTTCTTGGGTACTCCATGAAGTGTCACAATTGTGTCAAATCTGATTCGGCAAGTTTATCCTTCCCATATGTTTGCTTGATCGGGAGGAAGTGAGCCACCTTGGTCGGCCTCATCAACTATGACCCGATAGCATCATATCCCTCCCGAGTCTTGGGAAGTCCAGTAATGAAGTCCATGCCGATACTATCCCATTTCCATTCGGGAATCGATAGAGGCTGTAGCAATCCTGATGGTTTTTGGTGGTCGATCTTGATCTGCTGGCAGACATCGCATTTGGCTACATATTCGCCACTTCTTTCTTCATCCGGTTCCACCAATACTTTTCTTCGATCTTGATACATCTTTGTGCCTCCGGATGGATCGAGAATTGAGAAGAATGAGCTTCGGATAAGATCAATTCTCTCAACTCTTTCTTGTTGGGTATGCAATAGCGACTACTAAGGTAATGATCCCATGTTCGCTCATTGCATACTCGATGAATCCTCTTCTTGAGCTTTCTTTTCGCTTTTGAATCTCTTCATCTTCATCTTGGGTCGCTTTAATCGATCCGTCAAGAACTATGAAGTTCCAAGGTCGCCATACTGCCTTGTTTGGTGATCACCAAATTCAGTCGCAGTATATCCCTTTGCAACTCTGGCGGATATTCTGCGGTAGTTGGCTTGCCTTGTCGAACCTTTCGATCGAGGGCATCGGCAACCACATTGACCTTGCCGGATGATATTGAAGATCAACATCATAATCTTTAATCGCCCACCATCTTCGTTGCCTCATATTCAACTCTGGCTGCGTGAAGAGGTACTTTAAACTCTTGTGATCTGAGAATATTTCACAACGATTTCCTAGCAGGTAGTGCCTCCAAATTTTGAGTGCATGCACTACGGCTGCTAGTTCTAGATCGTGTGTGGGATAATTTTCTTCATGGGGCTTCAGCTGTCTTGAGGCATAAGCAACCACTTTTCTGTCTTGCATGAGTACACATCCCAAACCCTGTTTTGATGCATCACAATAGACTTGGAATTCTTTCTCTGGGTTTGGCAAAATCAAGACCTGTGTCGTTGTTAGCTTGGTCTTCAAAGAATCGAAAGTTTTCTTCGCATGCATCTGTCCATAGGAAAGGCTTGTCTTTCCTCAGCAATTGAGTAAGTGGACGAGAAATTTTTGAGAATCCTTCTATGAATCGGCGATAATAGCCTGCCAATCCAAGGAAACTCCTTATTTCTGTCACTGTCTTGGGCCGTTGCCATTCCATAATCATGGCAATCTTTTCTCGGATCAACTTTGACACCATCTTCGATATAATGTGACCCAAGAAAGCTACTTTTAGCCGAAACCGCATTTGTCGAACTTGGCATACAACCGATGCTCTCTCGATCCGTCAATGTCATGTGCAAATGCTTTTGTGCTCTTCTTCACTCTTTGAATATATCGAGATATCATCGATAAAGACTATCACGAATCGGTCCGGTTGGTCCATATGCACCGATTCATAAGGTTCATGAAATAAGTCGGTGCGTTGGTTAAACCAAATGGCACGACCGTGAACTCGTATAGTCCATATCGGGTGATGAATGTTGTTTTCTCGATCTTGCTTTCGGATTTTGAGTTGATGATAACCCGAGCGCAAGTCGATCTTGGAGAATACTTTGGCACCCTTGAGTTGATCAAACAAATCATCAATTCTGGGCAGTGGGTACTTGTTCTTGATGGTGACAGCATTCAAACCTCTGTAATCTACACACATTCTTAATTCTCCATTCTTCTTCTTCACAAATAGAATCGGGGCCACCAAGGTGAAACGCTTGGTCTTATGAATTCTTTCTCTTGCGACTCATCTAGTCAAGCTTGAGTTCTTTAGCTCACTAGTCGACATCCCAGATTGATGTCCGCGATTGGTTTTGTGCTCGAACCAATTCTATAGCAAGCTCTACACGCCTGCCGTGGGGTCGCACTGGTAATTCTTCTGAAACACATCCGGATAGTCTTGTACTACCAAGCACTTGCTCGTGTGTGACTGCCAACATGTTGATCATGCGTTTTCTTGTACTTTTCAGTACTTCTCGATCTGTTTTTATCACCACTTTCTGATCTTCAGCATTGACCAAAGATACTGTTTTGTCCTCACAGTCTACCTTGCCTTTGTTTTTAGCTAGCCAGTTCATGCCCAAAATGGCATCTAAACCCGACATATCTAATTGCAAAGAAATCGCTTTAAATTCTACCCCTTGGATGTTTATATTGAGTCCAGCACACCCACCGTGGGACTCCATTCTAACCCCAGGGGTTTCAACCACATAAGGTCTTGGCAAAGAAACTGAGGGTAACTGATTTTTCAAGACAAAACTCTTCGAGATAAATGAATGTGTTGCTCCAGGGTCAAATAAAATCAATGCAGGTATGGAGTTGATTGGGAACATACCGGCAATGACATCGCTGGCTCCAGCTGCATCTTCTGCAGACACGTGATTTACTCTTGCATAAAATATAGGCCTAGCACGGCCTCTGCCCCTGCCTGCAGAAGTGAAATTCGCCGTTCCCGCAGGTGATTGCGGTTCGGCTGCCTTGATCTGGAGGTATCCTCCCTTGGGGGTGCTGGGGCCTGCTTGTGATTTGGACTCCTGCTGTTGTTGATTCTGTACTTGAAGCCTTGCAGCATCGGAGGGCAAGTTCTTTCTGGGGCACTGATCTCTGTAGGGCCCTATTTCGCCACAGTGGAAGCAAGCATTGGATCTGCGGGGACAACTGCTAGCAAGGTGGTTTCCTCCACAAGTGGGGCATCTGATTGCCAAAGGAGAAGGGGAGTTGTATTCTTTGGGACCGTCTCGACGACTTTTCTGCAAAGATCACATACCGCCGAGGAGGTTGGGATCGAAAAGACGACGACCCCATAGTCTTGCTTCGCTGGGCTTGGTGGGAGGAGGACTGTGATTTGTGTGTTGCTTTACGCTTTCTGTAATCCTCCATCTCACCACGGGCTTCTTCTGAGGTGATGAGGCTGTCTACCATATCATTCAAATCTTTGAATTTGATAGCTGAAATGTGGAATTTCAAGGATTGCTGTAGTCCAGCCCTAAATTTGCTCATTTTCTTCTCTTCTTTATCAACATCCTCTGGGGCAAACCGGGAAAGATGGTTGAACTGGTGTAGGTATTCCATAATTGTGCGACCTCCTTGCTTGAGCGCCAAAAATTCTCGGCGCTTTGCCTCCATAATGCCATCCGAATATGGGCCTTGCGGAAAGCCTTAGAGAATTCTTCCACCAATCTCTGGTCTCTCTGGTACGCCGGTAGTTAATCCACCACGCTGCGCCAAGACCGCAACCGGTGAGATGCGATAGCACCTTCTCTTTGTCATCGCCTGCATGCGATCTGAAGCTTCCTTTCCACGTCCACCAGCCAGTCCTCAGCTACCAAGGGGTCGGCTGAGGTGGTAAAAGTCGGCGGACGGGTCTTCAGGAAGTCTGCCCATCGGGTGGAAACTGGTGCACCATCCCGAGGGATATTGCCTCCACCCTGGAAGCCTGGAGATCTAGCTGCTATCTGCTCAAGCATTCGGGCTTGCTGATCAAGCACTCGTAAGATGTTCTGTTCTCCCTGATAGCGATTCTGCTCGAAAGGTGCTATGACGCCGCAAGTGTCGCTTGCTCGATGGCGTGCACCACCGCCTCACCGGTCCGTCCCGTCTGGCGTGTCGGATCCATCGCCAATTGGGAATCGGGAATTAGCTTTGCAATGATCTTGGCAACCAAGAGTAGATAAGTAAGATTTCGAATTTTTCAAGGCAAGTATAGGACGAAAAAGGTAAGAACGAGAGCGAAGGGGACAGGAGAAAGCTTTGAACGCAGAGGGAAATACTGATAGTTAAGCAAACAACATAAAGATTAATGAACATAAATTTACAATATGCAGGTGGTACACAGACCACTTAGGGTTCATGGTTACACTTGCATTACAATACAAAAGTACTGCTACTAAACAAAAGGTCGGGCTACGCTAACGGTCAGCGTCTACTCCTCCACATCCTCGTGCACCGGAGGGCCAGCGGGCGGAACCGAGCACGCAGATCTGCGCCGCAGCCATCCGGCGCTGGGCCTAGACCGCACCAAGCACGGGAGGAATGGACGCTGGGCGACTCTGCACTATCTCGAGACCTCTGCGCCTCCCAGGCCTCAAAGCGAAGAAGGACTCCGAGGCGCCGAACCTCCTCACGGGCGTCCCAAAGCTGCCTCCGCAGAACTCTGGCCTCACCGACTGCTCCGTCGTAGCGGACAACCTGATGCGTCATAAGGGTGGCGACACCCGCCAGGCGGGGATCGTCATCCTCACCGAACCCAGGGACTATAAAGTCCCCAAAGTGCGGACGCGGCACCAGGTCAAAAGGCGTCCCTGCTAGCTCCTGGTGGTAGTAGTCCCTGAGGTAGAGTGCGGCCTTCTGAGCCACATCCTGGACAGCATCCTCCTCGTTCACCCGACGGGCGGTGAACCTCCGCCTCCTGTCTGGACGGACAGGCAACGGATCAAGAACCACCCAAGCCTTGTACTCGTAGAATCGGTCTCGCGAAACTGTCCCACAAAGATGGTACACCGGGTTGAAGTTGCCTCTCGCTCCAAGATGCTTCCGCATCTCCCACACTTGCAGGGCCCAACCGTCCATACGGTCGGGGCGGGAAAAGATGTGGTGCACCATCTGCCGGAAACGAAAATTTTGAAGTTAGACAAGTGAAGCAGTAAACATTTGCATAAATCAAAACTTAAGCGTAAGTAAACTAAGATGATAAGGTAGCAACAAGAGAGGTAAAGACAAGTAGTACTTATATTTTCATAAACCCTTTTATGTCTTTAATTAGGTTTTGCGATAAAATCGCTTCCTAGGTCGCCTTAGGTCTTAACCTACGGTCAAAGAGCTCGCTCGATACCACTTCTTATAACGCCCGCTTCCGAGGGCGTGCACGGACACGGCAATCCGCAACTATTCACGCATGAACAAGTTATGGAGTGTCGCGAAGAGTATACCATTGCATGCTTACAACAAAAGACCAAAGATATATTTCAAATACGGATTAACATCCGAGTTTGACAATGGGCGTACAAGCCCAAAGTATATTTACATTACAAAGCTCCGAATCCGCTTGAGCGGCGAAGACCTAAAGCCACGGATCCTCGTCAAGAAGAGGCCCTCGTGACTTCCTCAACGGGAGACCTTCACCTTCGCCTTGATCTTCTAAAGAATTGATTAGCAAACCGTGAGCCAACATCCGGCCCAGCAAAACGCAAAGGAAGCTTATCATACTACTTGCACGGATTCACAAAGGCATGGAATATACTTGGTTTATTAACCTTGAGTGGATGCAGTTTTATTCGTAAACCTTTTTGTAAAACTTGCTGATAAAACTACTCCTTAAACAACAGGGGTTTTCATGAAGAGTTCATTAACCATCTAACCAGATTAAAATATGCATAAAACTACTTAAGCTTTGCGGATGGGATCACCCAAGTGACACAGCTCCAATAACCGGGAGCACGGCGTATCCGAATACCATTTAATTGACTCTGCAGAGTTTGCTCAACTTTACCCACACGATCCCTTAACTCCCGCGACAGAGTTAAGAAAGCCAGGTCGTTTCACTGCTCAAATCTTTATATAGGCTCTACCCGGTAGAATTCACTCGGGTCTGGCACATGGAAACTCTCGTCCGCTTCGAGTGAACCCTACCGTTATTAGGTATCCGCAGCACGGCACACCTAATTCCACTACTCAACCTCCTGACTCCTCAACACCTGTAGAGTTTCAATTGAGTTGAGCAGCTACTAAACCAGTGTTGACAAGTCAACTCCTGTGGTTGAGCGATTGCTATGACAGTGCTCAGCATAAGGGTTTCAGTCCTTATATTTTCACATGGCCCGCAACCTCTCCAGGTCCGCGACCACAACCTAGGGTAAGTGGTGGGCGAAGACCGACCCGCGATTTCCCACAACGCTCTTACCCTTCCTTGCACACCGACACTCTCCGCCCTAGGATACGGTGTCCCATACCACCCCACCCTAGGGTCGTTTTCAAATCCATCGCCCGCACCACGACTTTATCAAGAAAGACTTTGCATGATAGTAGTAACCTATAGTGATCTAGATTAATGATATATATTTCTAGGGTTACAAGGCATGGCTACAAATTGGACATGGTATTTTTCGGTGGTAGGACATATCTATATCACATGTCATTCTAAATCTTTTTATTTTACTTTAAACTAGCATTTCACAACTAGCATAATGCAAATAATGTAATAACATATGTAAACATCATAGGGTACAATATGATCAAAGGATTTGCGACTTGCCGTGAACTGAATGATCTCGTGAGCTCGAACGTCGACGCTCGGATCCCGAGATTGCACCGAGCTTCCGGATCTCCAAACTAGCGCAAACACATAAAATAAATAAGTCCTAGCTTGAGAATAATCAAGCAAGGAAAATAATCTATAAAAGAATTAAAAGGAATAAACTTGCATAAAATATCAAATGAAAGGGTTTTTGAATTTTAGATTTTGCTGGAGAATAATTTTGAAATTGGAGTTCACCACGGGTTCGGGATAATGAGAGGAGCAATGTGGTGAAATTTGGGAATTTTGGGATTTTCGTAATTTTCTAGGATTTATTTGGGTTTTCGATTTTGGAAAAGAATAAATCCGAAATTCGGTGAACAAGGTCTTGGCGGCCGGGGCTACTGATGCGGCCCATCCCATCACAGGTGGCCAGCATAGAAGGCCAACATGCCTTCAGCGCCTCGCCCGGCCGATGGTCCGACGCGCGGCGAGCGCTGGCACGCGATGCGAGGAGGGCGGACGGCTCGGATGGGCGATGTTAAGTGGGATCCGACCACGAGAACAGAGCGGGCGGGCGGCGGTAAGGCTGGATCTGACGGTGTGGAGGGGAAGTTCATGAAGATCGGACGGTCAAATTAGATTACATCCGACGGACGCCGTTAAAAGGCGAGGAGAGGGTACAGGCGAGACGATGGAGCCACGTCTCCTTCGTCTACCTCCCGCCGCTGCCCGCGACGAGAAAAGGCGAGCGGCGGAGCAACCGCCTCCGGCGACCGCAACGGCTCCGGAGACCGTGGAAGGGTCCAGGGTGCATTCGACACGGGAGTTCATTTTGGCGCTTGGATGGCAAGGGGTCGGTGGTGCGAGCTAGAGGCGGGGTGGTTTCGGCTCCCGTGGAGAGAAGGGTACCGACGGCGATCTAGCCCAATCGGCGGTGCTTACGGTCGTGGAAGCTCGAGGTTCACTTTGGTGGAGTGAGCCACCGGGAGCTCCCAGCGGTCGGCCACGGAGGGTGAAATGGCCGCCATGAGCTCCGATCTTGGGACTCTCGGTGTTTCTCCGGTCGACAAGGTACCACAATGATCGAGGAGTTAGTGAGGGTTCTCTGAGCGAAAACAATTGAGAAATGAGGGAGGAAGAAGATCGGTTCACAGGCCGCCAAGACAGGGAAGGCGGCGGCGGCGAGGGAGGCGATGGGGCTCCAATCGGTGACAGGAGATTGCTAGGAGCGACAGGAGTGGATGGAGGTGGCAACGGGTTCGGGAAGCAAAGGAGAGGTGGGCGGCAGAGGGTATTTATACCCGGGGAAGAAGGGAGGCGGAGGAGAAGGCTCGGGCGCGCCAAGGTCGGCAGGAGGACGGGTGGTGGGCGTCTCCGCCAGAGGGTGACGTCCGACTGCAGGGAGTGGCGGGGAATGCAGCGGTGGGAGGCGGGTGGCGGCATGGGGGGAGGCCCCCATGGGAGAGAAGGAGGAGAGGGGGGCAGTGGGGCCAAGGGGAGGGAGGTGAGGCGCGTGGCACGGGTGTCGGCCTGACCGGGGTGCCAGGGGCGCACTGTCCGGAGCTGTGGCGCAGAGAGCGGTGCTGACCATGGGCGCCAAGACGCACGCTGTGAGGGAGAAAGCGGGAGGAAAGGCGCCAATGAGAGAGGGAGAGGGCGTCCGCCGAGGGAGAAAGGGAGGCGCGAGCGCCAATGAGCGAAGGAAGGAGGAGGCCGAGAAGGAAGGCGGAAAGAGAGGCGCCAATGAGAGGAGACAGCCTACCGAAAGAGGAAAGCTATGGGAGGCTTTCCAAATTGAGAAAGTTTTCAAAAATTCACCAAAAATTCAGGAAAAAACCAGGAAAAATTTGGTTTGAAAATTTGGGGTCTTTCAGAGCTCAAGAGGATGGTGGTTTTCTAGGTAGAGGTTCTCGGTCGTCAGATCAAAGCCATAGCACATCTTGAGTTGCTGCTACTGCCCGGGGCGACCGATGACGAATTGAGCGACTCTGATGTGGTGGCCTCGACAAGACCGCACTCCCAGAGCACGTCTATTGAGGTGCGACGTCTTTTGCGGAATCAAAGGCGGAGAGGTGGCAGGGGTGGTTGAGGAAGAGGCGGCGATGCAGACGAAAGAAGGCTCAGGATGAAGCAACCATGTTGGCGGAAGCCATCAGGGGCAGAGGAGATGGGATTCTAGGCTCGGGCTGTCAGGCGCTCACCAGAGCCATGCTGGCGTGACTCACTCACGTGGCGTGATGCACTGGCACCTCGTAACGGTGTGAGTATTGCGTGTGTGTGACATGTGGGTCTAATCTGTCAAGTAGTCTTGGGCGTGACGTAGTTGCAATTTTGGGAGAATTAGATCTCCTAATGGTATAGCTCGGTGAAATTGCTTCTTAAAGGTGCAATAAATTGATAATTTTTTCACTAAAATTGTAGTTTTGTTAAAATTTACTCATAGAATAATTAGTTTACAAACATGGCCAAAACTCATTACCGAAAAGACTGTATCATTTGTCTGAACTGTACCTTATCTTGTACTTGGGAATAACACAACCTTTCAACATTCTAGGGTCCAATACAGTTCATGTTATTTTGGACTGCGGCTAATGGCTCTGCACTTTTTGAGATGGCAGTAGATGGCGGAGACATCGACGTACGCGATGTACATGGTTTTAATCTTGAAAAACCGTTCGAAGAATCCGCTTAAAAAACTATTCCATTTATTTTATTTTTAGAGAAGCTAAAAGCTAAGAATAGAAGGCAAAAACTGCTATGTGCTCACTTTTACGGTACACTCACCGTGCACCTAAACTAAAAAAGTCACCAAAAATTACGAAAATTTTTTCTAGATGTACTTTATGGTTTAATCCACCTATGTATAAAATTTTAAATTCAAATTCATTTTATACTAGAAGTACCAAAAAAGAGAAAATTCTAACAAATTCGAAGTCTAAACATTTGTCAGATTTTTCTCCTTTTTGTTACTTTTGATATAGAATGAATTTGAACTTCAAATTTTATACATAGGTAGAGCAAGTTTAGAAATATATATATATATATATATATATATTCTTTATAATTTTTAGTTTAAATATATGGCGAGTACTCTTTAAGAGCAAGTGCATAGTAGTTTTTTTGTCGAAATGGAAAAGGCAAAACAACGGCCATATTTTCAATCCCTCGCAGAAAAAATGACGCTCCTATTTCCAAAACCCAACCAAACCACTTGTTCTCCCCACTCCATGCGCATCCTCACCATGGCGCCCGGTGCCCTAGCCCGCTTCCTCATCGGCTGCCGCACACCCGCCCCGCTCCTCGCGCGCCCATTTGCCGCGAAGGCCCGCGCGTCGCGGCGGCCGCAGGAGCCGGACCTCCCATCGGAGGACGACAACGACTTCGCCGGCGGCGAGGAGGCCGCCCCCACCGAGGGAATCAGCAAGCCGCTCTCCTATGTCCTCAGGGAGCTCGGGAAGAGGGTTCCCGAGTCCCTCGTGAAGACGCGCGTCGAGGAGGACGGATTCGCCATCAAGTACATCCCATGGTGAGCCCGCTCGATCACTTGTGATCGCTCATCGAACCCTAGCTTTTAGTGCACAGTGCAGTGTAGGATTGGTTAATGCGGGAGAGTTCTGGTTATTGCATGATTTGTGCGTATTTGCAGATTTGTGCATGAGCATTAGGTTATGCTGTAGTAGTGTCCATGACTCCTTTCTACTGTGGTTTAAATTGCTTTGTGCTGATGGGTGGATTCGTAGAATCGTAGTAAGCATTCAAATGAAGCATTCGACCTAGTGACAACATGTTTAAGTATGCTCTATTGTTCTGTGAAGTGGAATTTCATCCAATAAGATCAACTCGAAGTGTTCGTTTACACCTGTAGTTCTGTTCTCAATGTAGCGATTGGTGATTTGTTGATAGAGGTAAAATTAAACTTGAGGCCTGATGCGTGCCTAGTTAGGACGAAAGCTATCACAATTATATTGGAAAAACTTGTGATCAATGGGTTTGCTAATTCGATTTCTGGGTTTTTATCATGGGCAGTGGTTATCGTTATCCCTTCGAGAGGTGTTGTTGCAGTACAATTCCAAGAGAACATGTTAGATAAATGCTGGATTCTATGAGCTATATATGTAATTTTTCCCATTTGTATCCTTGTGATCTCCCTTCTGATGCCTTTTGCAGGCACATTGTTAACAAAATTCTGAATGTGCATGCTCCAGGTAAATTTCTGGTCATTACTTTATCAGATATTTGTTTGTCCTCATGTGGAGGGCTTGAATTCAAAGCAGGCAATTGTTGAGAAATGATATGCCCTATTTTATTTCTATCATTTTGTAATCCATTGCAGAATGGTCTGGCGAGGTTCGCAACATTGTTTATTCATCTGATGGGAAATCTGTATCTGTTGTCTATCGTGTGACTCTCCATGGAACTGATGCAGAGGTACCTCTTTTGCCCTGGGAAATGCCATTAATATACATGACTGCTCCTCTGTAACTAAAGGTCATTCTGGAACCAGAAACATCTGGCTGAAGCCTGAATTTTATAGCCTGCGTTTGTCTATTGGCAATCTACTTATAATCTCAAACTCAATTCCATTCTTGTTTTCAAATTTTGTTATGTTTATGATTACCATTGGAAGAGAAGTAACAAAAAATGCAGTAACCCGCTTAAAGACAGTCTACTGCATCCGTGGTTAACATAACTATCAGGTATCAATCTGTGTTAACTATGTTAAGATTAATTGAAATTACCAGGTGTAATTGTAGTTGTTGGACCTTTCCTTTTTCTTTTTTCTATGTAGCTGGTGTGTTCTGTCCCCCTTTTGTTGATGCTTAATTGGCTCAATGCTGAATTGTGATTTTTTTGTTATAATTCCTAAATTTTTTTATTAGGCATGTTTTGTGTTATTATTGTTATATAACATTGTTAGTATTATTTGAATCCATGTACTGGATCTGTTTTGGGGTTACACTATTTCCATACACAGTTTTCCAGTATATAATTAGTTCTTGAATCATGGGTATATGCAAGCTGGAAATGTATAAATAAATCATGAGATTCTATGCTGACATGACAAAGTGAGGATCCTAGAGATCACTCAGTATTTCATTAAATCATTGTTAAATGTTAGTGCAAACTCATCTCAGTGTTGTTGCATTACATAAACTAATATTGTTGAATTGTTAACTAGTTGATGACAGATTCTATGTGGTACACTGCTGTAACCTAAAATAGTATTGTTCAATATAGGTCTAGAACTGATATATACAGTTTTTTGAATATGCTTCTTTTCAGATCTACAGAGAGGCCACTGGAACTGCTTCTGTTGATGGTACAAGTTATGGAGATCCTGTACAGAAGGCTGAAGCAATGGCTTTTCGTCGAGCTTGTGCCCGTCTTGGTCTTGGACTTCATCTCTATCATGAAGATATGTCATAGATGCTTAATATTAATTGTTGAACTTTTGCAAGCCTTTTGGTGTGCAAACCCTTGTCCTTTAACAGGCTACCCTTTTGTGCTGGATAGTGGATACACTTCCCTTATGCATGATATGAATGCTCCAGCATATAAAACTAAGTATTTTAGGTTGTTGTGTAGGTGACTAAATGTAAGCTACTGATGCAACTGCTGTTCTGAACTGTTGGCTTATTATGAACCAGCATGTTGTTCCAATGTCTAAGTTTCTTTCTGCAGCAATTTTCCTTGAAGCTTGATTTCTGTGTTTTCTGATTTATAATATTCTTTATCTGGATATTTCATTTGCGTGTTAGTAGGTCACTAGCTGAGAGGAAACACTTTGCATGTTAGTCATTGCTCTTGTACTAACATTTTCGCAAGATTATCAGGCAACTTTCTAGAGACTAGAATCCAGTTACTAAATTAATTTTAACTTATTAGTATTTTGATGACCCAACAGTATTATGGTACTGATACCATCCGTTGTTTTTGGCGTTATGTCAAATGTTTGCCAGCTTATATTTTCTTTGATCTTATATTAAGGGCTACTGAATCATTGCTTCTTCCAAAAAAAATCTATCATAATATAATGACTGATGAAACCATACTGGGCCATGATATCCGACTAGTGAATAGTCTAAACCATTGTTGTAGTTGTACGAATTTCCTAAGTATGTAGTTATTATAAACCGGTTATTGTCATCTTCGTATAGAATTGCAGAATTGGACAGGTAGTTATTATAAACTGGTTGTCATTATCATCTTCATATAGAATTTGCAGAATTGGACAGGTAAACTTTTGGTTTATGTTGGTAGTAGTTTAAGGTGGTCAAATGGGCTATGCTAGCTGAGCCAGTCCAAAGCACGGCATTGTTGGCCTGGTCCACCACCTAAACAAGTCGTGCTGGCCTGGCTCGACAACTCGTGCCGTGCTTGGGCCGAGACCTCAACTCAGCACGAATAGTACCGGGTCAACATGGCCTAGGCACGGGCCTAAAATATTTATATAATTTTATTTTGTATTTTTAATTCTATACGATTCATTTTTTAATTTATGTGATTTTTTTGTAGTTTTTGAATTTTATACAATTCATTTTATAAGCATATATAATTTTATTTTGTGTTTTTTGAATTATATATTTTTTCTAGGATTTTATTTACATTTTTTAAAAATTTCATGACAAATGGGCTAAATAGGCCGACACCAGCCTGATGGGCTAACTATGCCTGAGCTGGCCTGTGAGGCTATTGGGCCGTGTTTGGGTCGGTGCTTTAGCCCATAGACTGGCATGGCTGTCCAAGTAACAGGCCAAACGAGCCCATGCCATGCCGGCCGCCCATTTGGCCACCTCTAATAGTAGTCAAACAGGCATGCTTTTTCATCGGGCAGTCTGGGCATATTGGCTATTTGGCATGGCTTCTTGTAAATCCTTAACTCTTGAGGGAACCTTGGTAGAATCTCTAGAAACTGGAAGGCAACTGAAGTAATTTTCATTGCCAATCGATTAGCTCACCCAATTAATGAAATTTATCCAGCTGAAAGCCTAAAATACTACTGGATGGGGTCATGGGGTTGAATTTTGCCTCAAACCCAGCCTTCCTATTATCCACCTGATGCATCATATATGAAGGGAGAATGCTTTTAAGACGTACGTTCACAGCACTACTTTCAGTTACTCAAGTACTGAGACGAAATTAGTTAAAGATCAATGGATAAGAGATGGGCAACACAGTGGGTAGATTTTACATAGCATTATATGAATATACGGTGAGCTACAATGTCCGGAAATAAGGTACTACTATAAATGGAAGGAATATTAGCTAGAGACAGGGGATAAAATAGTAAAGAGTTCTGCTTGTCCTAGAAGTAGCGTAGTACTACTTTATTATTACAACCACCTTGTCTGATAATAGTACATAAAAAGCATTAAGGTCTCTCTCTGCGTGCGCGCGAGGGGGAGGAGGGGGCTGGACCTAACCATGGAAGTGACACTGGGAAGATGAACATCTAGATGAGTGGGGGTGACCCAAGACAATAAAAATATATGTATGGGTCCATTGGGTTAATGAGTTACACAGCAGTGCTTGGCATCTCCAAAGCCTTCTTTGGAGTCCCATCACTGTGTCAGAAACAACAGGAGGTAGCGCTAAGTGCCAAAAACAAACATTAGCACTGCTCTGAACCTGTCTCTGATGAGGGGCACAGGCTCTCCTTAGAGCCTTAACCACCTAGATGCAAGCTATCAACTGAAAGATAAAAAGAAATGTTAGTTGGTGCATCTAATCATTGCTTAAGAAAGGTTAGTGGTTGGTTACACAAGAAGTTACCACATGATGTTTATGTAAAGTTGGTGGGGATGAATATGCATGGCAAAGAGGTTATAGACTGGTCACATGTGACATGTCAAATTCATTTGCTCTAGGTAACACCTAAGACTAGAAGATTAGGGTCTGCTAAATGGTTCATGCTTCACCCAGAAGCACTTGGCCTAAGCTAAATACAGTATAGATTCCACTGATGAAATCTTGGATTGGCATGCTAGCTCGATCAGATGTTTAGCTGTCACTTTTGTCCAATTTGGCTTGTATCAGCATGTACCCTCCCTGGGGTAATGCTTGATTGTTAGGATTTCTTTTGCCCACAGCCTTGTCTTGCTAGGGCTGAAATTAGCTCTTTTGGATGAAGTCCTTCCTTGGACTATGGTTAAATTGGATGGTTTGTGCTCGTCTGTTAGTACAACCCCATCCTTGGGGCATCAAGCTTTGAGCCCATCCTGGGGCTGAAGCTAATCTCCAATCACCACATGACCATGTGGGATATGGAGAGAGGGGCACTTGGGCTGATGAACATTGGATCAACTATAGTGCCCTTTGGTGTTAGAGATGGATGCATGGACTCAATACGTAGGAAATAAAAACGAGACAGTGATGATGAGAAAGGAGACCATGGTTAGGCCAAGGGTTGCTCTGGAGCAGCAGACACAGCAAAGTGTGAGGGGATGAGCCGGTAAGGATGAGCAGCCTGAGTCGGAGATGGCAAGGTTGGAGATGTGAGAGCCATAGTCATGCCTGTTTAATGGGGACACACACTGTCAAGATATTAGTACCCCAACTGAGCAATAAAGAAATAAATCAACTAATTTCTGAGAAAATGCCAATTTTTCTTAGCACTTCGATGAAAAAACAATGGTAATATACTTGCTACGATTTTCAATGCATACGCACTGGTTTAGATTCTTGTATTGTACCTGACAGACCGGCAAATGCATACTGACAGCTAATTTGTTTTTAGAAATGCGCTAGAGCAGACTGAGCTATTTTATATTGAAATACAACCTGCTAATAGCCTGTGGGTTACATTTTCTTCATCAATAGAAAAATGTGTCATGATCTCTAGAAAGTTCTACTAAGTGCAACATTTAGCAAGGATCGTGAAAGCACAGTAGGGTTTGAATAATGAAGGCCAAACTTTTAGAAAATGTTATGTGGATATATACAAGATAGCTAGTAATACCTGCTTGGGCTTGAGGACTTGCTGCAAGTGACAATGGTCCTCCATATTGCTGTGCAATGCCCGTTACAGCAGCAGCTGTAGAAGCCACAGTGGAGAAGTGGAACATCTGTGGGTATTGCAAATTGTAGCCCTGTCCACTTGCATAGTTGGTCGTAGTGCTTCCTGACTGCCCAAACTGGAAATATGGAAAAAAGGGACTGGTTCCAGTCACCATGCCAGCTGCTGCTCCTCCATAAAATGGGTACTGGGCTCCTCCATAGATGTTGTAGTAGTTCTAATTAACAGAGCAAGGAGAAACTCTGTTTGTTAGGAACTCTGTTATTGTACTAGTTTACATTACATTCAAATTATGTCTATATGCAGTTCAAGCAATGCATTTCAGCATTTATAACTTTCTGTAAATGTTAATTGAACTATTCACGCTCTTATATTTTCTGTTAACTCTCTTGCTTCCTGTCTAAAATTTCATCAAATAATACGGCTTGAATTAGCGGTCCTGATATTGTTAAGGTATTAACACATAACTGTAATATATAGCAGCTGTTGATCAAAACACAAAGTTATGGTCTAATTTTGCAATTGTAAAGATTTTCAGTATGTCTATCATGGTATGACCGATGTTATTCTGATAAGTGCTCAGGCTTGAACACTTGACCTTAGTGTAGCATCTTCAAATTAAAATAATTGTTATAATATAATTCTTGCTATCAAATCCTTTGCATATGCATATACCTACTTTAAAAACCATGCTCTGCTCTGTTACATTATGCCAGAAAATATCCTGCTGTATTGTAATCAGTAGCTTGTTTTACTTCTCTCTTTTTTTTTTAACAGTGGTATTTGAGGGATAATATTAAAATGCAGGGCATGAGCTGGAAGGAAAAATACTCTAGTTCTGTTGCTATAGTGATGTACCTCAAATTTTTGTCTAGCTCATGCAAACAGTATTGAAATCGAAGATTTTTATATTCTTTATATCTGAAGAAAATCATTTGCCTGTAGATGCACTGCTGCCCGCCTGTATGTGTCATATGCTGTGGATCAAACTGGGCCATAGCTGAGTTGCAGCACTAAATGCAAACCTGTACTCTGGCCTACATTGGGGTCCACGATTCAAAGTCCCAGCAGGTAATTTGGATCCTTATGGAACCAACCAGAGGTTTGGCTTTGGATAGAATTGGGGACCCAGGCATGTGCTGTCATAAGTTTATTGGGTTAACAAGGGGGTCTAGCTTATGGAAAGATGGATGAAGTGTTTAGCAGGTTTGGTCTTGACAAACTAGGGCCCATGCCATGTGCGCCTGTACAAGGTAAGATAGAGGTTGCTAGGACCAGAAGGCACTATACTTGTAGCGCTGCACACTGCTTCATAGGGGATATATAATTGATTGGTGTTTTTCTATAGACATTGGCATTGTAGAATGTAGACTGGGCCCTTCATCATATGGAACCATTGTTTTGAGGGAGATTGGAAAGCAACCGTCTATCCATGAGCAGAAGCTAGACTCAACATGACAATACCTGTTACACCCTCAAAGTTAGGAAAAGAATGGTTTTGATAGGATAGTTTTTAGAGGCTGTCAGTGCATATTATTGTCGAAGAACATGCTGGACAGCTAGGCAGATGATGAATTTTTTTAAGAGCAGCTTGCTCATGCATGTTTCAGATAAAAGAGATATGGTAAAAGAGTTTTTGCAGTGATGTGTCAACTAAAAACTACTCCACTGACACTGCTAGTTTTAGTTGTACTCCAACATATGCCTTTTATTTTCACATTACTCTCCAGTGCCGAAGGAAAAAAGAAAATCTATATCAGCAACAAAACAAAACAAGTAGATCATGCATCATTTATGAGGGAGCATGTGGTAGTTAAAATGGTTCGGTAACATTGAAATCACTAGGATTTCTGGTTTTCCAATAGGAAACATTACTGCACAGATCGTTTTTTTTTTTCATTTTCACGTTATTATATTTATTTAGTGATAGATAACTACTAGATACTAATATTTTATTCATGTTCAAGCCATTAGTGGTGTACTTACTATTAATTCTGTGCTTTCTATTAGAAACAAAGGATGATGGTGCAATATGTAAGCTTTACTTTAATGGGAGCTGTGTACATATTAGTACAATTTTGATAAACTGTTCAGCTTTCAAGAAAAGGAGCATGCAAGATGTCAGTTTTAAGTAAAGCTTATGCAGGACCTGTTTCCAGCATAAACGAAGAAAGAGTTCATTAAGCGCAAAGCGTATGAACACCAATCCTCCGGGTTGGCTTGAAAGCTTGCAGAGGCTAAAATGGTAAGCATTTCTTGCCTTCTTTTGTTATGGTACATTATAGTATTTTATGTTCCTGGAGCTGTTGTTTAGGTCACAGAATGCCTATTTTTAGCCAGTAAACATTTATGTTCTGCTGTTTTCCTTGCATCGTGTGTATCATATCATGATTCTTATGATAAAGAGGTAATTGATCTTTTGCCACACCTTTCATTGCATTTGATGATTTGCCCTGTGATGTCTCAATGACATGTGGGTCCAAGGCCCACATGTCAATGAGACAAATGGGGCAAATCATCAAATTCCATGTTTATGTATGGGGCAAATGCTCCAATCTCCCGTGCTTTATTTTTGTCTCTGGTCTCCACAAATCGATCTCAGTAAAATGAATATAAACAACAGTATTATGTAACTCTTGGTCAAGTTAATAGAATTTATTGACAATGCGAAGGGTGAACTTACTGTGGGGTAACTGTAGTCCGGAGAATAGGGAGAGTATCTGCAGTAGTGAAGGAGAAAGAAATATTAGTTTTGTTTGTTAGAAATTAATTATTTAGTATTCAATGATCTACTTGATTAACCAGCTAGCTTAGCTTAGCTTGGGTGCAGAGAGAGAGAGAGAGAGAGAGCGAGCTAGTTGTGCTTGCATGAACATACTTGCTTAGTCTACTACGGGAGAGTAAAGACTGGGCGATCATGTGCCACTGGAGCACGCACTGCCACTTCATGTGAGTGTCTGTGTGTGTGTGACAGGGGGGAGGGGGGAGGTGTGTTGCATGCAAGCTAAAAAGCTTTTGCCATTCACCATTGACAAAGGTGGTATGTCATAATGCACATGTCATGCATGTGATAAGCCCCCGTCATAGTTGGTCCTTGGACACTTTTAAAGTTTCATAGGGTCCTTACCACATGAGAGAGAGAGAGAGAGAGAGAGAGAGTACTTACCCATAGACATGGTAAGGCAGGCCTTGTGGGATGGCATAATGAGGGAAGGTGGCATGAGAAGGAAAAGCTGCACCCAGCCCACCTTGGATCCCTGCCTGCTGGCTAAAGGACTTCATCACCCTAAAACTCCTAGCCCCTCCTGTAGCAACACCATCAAGAAAATAAAAGCAAATTTACCCACATTGCTAGCTAACATTATCAGCAAAAGACACACTTCTTTAAAGCAGGTATGCACTTGTTCCGATGCACCACTGATGAATTTATTCACACGGACGCACAGTCATGCTATTCTTCAGTCTCTGAATTGCAATAAGACACAATAGAAGTAAAAGATTCTCGAATCTAGTCCTGATTAATTTAGGATTTAGGCTTCATCGGTTGGATTTATTATTTAAGCCTTGGGTTTATAATTAGTATAGCACATTATCCAAAACAAGGCACTTATTTCAAGGATAACTAACATCTCTGTACTACTAATGTTGTTTCTCCCCCCTTATCTACCTTTTCCAGCAAGTAAATGCCAAGACGATATCCTTCTAAGGCTATGACCGGCTATTTATTTTCCATCTGAAGTGCAATTTCAGTAATCATTAATGTACTGTACTTAGGAAAATCAGCTAGCACCAAGCTAAAGTTAGGCATTTAAGCTTTTGTCTCTACTAGATGCCAACACAAGATCCTTATTTAGCACTTAGGGTTGGGCCAATTAGCAAAGTTAGGCAAACTTGATGCCTTGTTCTTTAAGCTCTTCACTTATTCTAATGGCACGAAGGAACTTTTTGCGCATAAAATGATAATAGCTAAGTTTGTGATCATGGAACTACATATAGAAATCATAGAAAAATGCAAGAGGTAGTGCATCTATAATGATCACTACTTTTCTTTCTCAAGAGCTTTTAATGATGGGCTGTCTTCAACTCAAGAGAAGTTGTCATCAAAGGCAATCAAGAGAAGCTAGCTAGCTGTTTCTTCTATGTTACTTTGTGTAATGGCAAATGTCTAACCATGCTGTGGGGTTGGAGGCCTAGATCTCTGAACTCCAAGGGAAGCCAGATTACAGTTAGCCCTCCTACCGTCAATCACCGGCGCTGGATCAACGCAAGCCCTCATCGCCGCATCCGGGTCCCGGAAGGTAACCTACAATACGAATTTATGGTTCATAATTTAATGAGATTAAATCACCATTGATATTGCAGCAAACAAAAAAGGAAGGGAAAAATACATGGACTAAAAACTATATAAGTTTGCAAATTAACTAAACTGCAATTGAGTGCACACAGAGGAAAAGAACTGTGTAGGATCATACAAATCCGTAGCCCTTGGATCTGCCAGTGTTCTTGTCAGTGATGACAACTGCTTCCAGGATCTCCCCAAACTGATCAAAGTACTTCCTCATGGTCTCCTTCTGGGTCTCCCATGCCAGCCCCCCTACAAACACCTTGGTGTAGGTTGTGTCTCCAAACTGCCGTATCACACTCGGTGGACTCATGATACTAACTTCACCTCACCAACAACAGATCTAACTCCAAAAAGAAACAGCAAAACCAGCAACTAGGGATCTGAATTTGGCTAGGACTAGTTCTTGTTAGAGCAAGGGAAGAGAGGAGAGGAGAGGAGGTGGGAGAGGGAGGAAAAGCTAAGGTTAGAGGAAAATGGGGTAGGAGAGAGAGTGTCCGGGGGTGTTACAGAGGATGAGTGGAACAATATATACTAAGTGTTTGCTATACTACACACCGGGAGACACCCACCCCTGCCAAGCGTCAGTAAAATGACCCAACTGCCCCAAGGATTGAACAGTAGTTACAGCGTGGCGTTCGGCTGTCCTTGTCTGGAGAGTGCCGAAAACGGAACGGAGTTAGGGAAGGATCACAGCGGGAAATAGGGGAGCTTAGTTTTTGTGAACTTATCCGAATCTCTCTTTTTTGGGGGTATTAGGATCCGAGTAGTCATTGCTCGATAATCACGTGTGATCAGCAAGTGATACAAACGAACGGTTTTAACGTAGCTCTTGCTTATATATTCTTATATTCCGACAGAACAGAGCACTTTCGTAATCGGAGGTTCATGGAGTTAACTACAGCACAACATATCTGGTATGCGCTTTGCTATCGTGCGTAATTTGCTCTGTAGAGATTACTTTGAATTTTGTTTCCTTTCAAGGTTGTAGATAAGCTTGGGTTGAGGAAGTATGCATTAAATGTTAGAAACCAGCTGTGCATCCCTGTAATGTAGGATATTTCTTGCAATATTTCTAGATGGCAAGAGTTTATGTCTGATAGAATTGCAACGTGACTATGTTTCTACTTATATAGCAGTGCTTTCTGTAGTAAATCCTTTGTGCAAATTTATAGGCTGTTTCTAGTGAAGTTGATCCTTATGCTGCCCCTCACCCCATTTCTCAAACCCGTGAATTAACCTGATTCCCACAAAAAAACATTTGACCAGCAAACGTGAAAATTATGTTATTTTAAGCAATATGTAGATGCTATAGCAAATGAAAATTTATCGTGAGCGCTCATGATCCTAGCCACTTTGTTAGAGCAAAAAACTGTGGTGTAGGCCTTTTTTCCTTGTAGATCAAGCACATACAAAAGCATGCCCCGCCAATGCAGGGGAGATATTTGATGATGTGCACTGCCTGGCAAACTGAGGGGAACGCATGATGTGCCATCAGATCTGATCTGGAGATGGACGGCTGGAGTTGCCAGCCCAATTGGAGTGGTCGGGGGAAATGAACTGCTCCGAGGCTCGACAAGGACGCGGTGCCAAGGCTTTTGCCTATCACTAGCTCCTAACTCCAGATCTCACTTGGCCTTTAAGCCACCTCTGATAACAACAAGCTTGTCCATCGCTTGGTCATTCTCAGACAGCAATACAATCTTTTGACGCCCCGTGTGTATGTACCTATCCATGCAGTATCTTGCTGCCGACTAATAAGTTGTCCCTTTCTTTGCCAGTCGAATAGTACAAAGAATATACAAAAAGTGTATGATGTAAGGCGGTGGTGGAGCCAGAATTTGATTATGTCCTAGGCTCAGTGGTGGAATGATCTAGGTTATCTGGACTGGACCATAAAAATGTTACTCAGACTGACTGAATTTACCCGGACTATACACTGGGCTCAGTGGTAGAATGATCTAGGCTATCTGGACTGGACCATAAAAATGTTACTCAGATTGGACTGAATTTACCTGGACTGTACACTAGATATTTTTTCATACCCTAGGCTGAAGCCTACCTTACCCGGAGTGTGGCACCGCCCCTGATGTAAGGCGAACATGGCTCAAAAGATTAATGAATTTACTAACATATGTTTTGTACAATTATTTTTTTCGAAAATGCCGAAGGATTGTGTTTCATTCATTAAGGTGGAAGAAAAAACAAATATGGCCTAAAGGCCAGGGGTACAGCTTATGTCGGTATGACAAGAGGCAGACAACTAAGAGGTTGAAAGTAACAAAAAACAAATATGGCCTAAAGGCCAGAAGCAATTATATGTGTATGCTTATGTGCAAGTATTTCATACTGTTAGAAGTTCTTATCCAATCTGGCTTGTGACATTAGTGTCTAGTAATTTTTCATTTCAGTAGTGTCTAAACAAGTAAATTCTCCTCTTGATTGGAGAAGAAGAGGGCTAAAATTCATGTGGGAGATTAGGAATACGTGTAGGAGAGATTAGAGAAGTCAATGAAGAAAGGTGAAATGTCCTTGTCTAATCAGAGAAGGTTCGCAGATGGGGGCTATGCTATCATCTGGCTTTTAGCCGACGGAAGTGCGAACGTGTGATTTGAGGCCACCAAGCTTCTATTTTGGACGAAGTGTACCTATTTGTGGCAGGAAATTTTTATCATTGCTTCACCTCACAGGCATTTTGGTGGTAAATTTTCTTTCAGAAAAGTTGCTTAGTTTTCTAACACAAATGTGCTCTCTGCTTTTTCTTATCTCAACGTGGGGAAGTATATCTGTGTAAGTGATGCCGTTACCTCTTACTAATTAGTATAAGCGACAACTGTAGTATTTCGCGTAAACTAAAAGAATATGTTATGCTTCTCATAGTACTCTCTTTTCTTTCACCTTTGTGTAGCTCTCTTATTCCCCTTTGGTTCTTTCTCTAATCATTTGGCTACCAACTTCATGGCGAAGGGAATCTTCTTTTACAATCACCGGGAGTATTTCCTCCCAGGGAGGAAATCTAAGTTTTTCGTTACAGTATAGCCCCGCTCATTTGGGTTGCTTCTTGCTTCTTGCTTATGTTATAGCTTTTCTACCTGTTCTTTTTTTCCATATTCATTTATATTATCCGTATTTAATTACGTCAAATAAGTTATCATTAACTATATTATAATTTTAATTAATTATAATATAATTTTAATTATAAATCAATTTATTCCAGCTCAATAAAGCGGCACCGTAGTCTGACGTGTGTATCAGTACGTCTCAGTGTCCAAGATTAACATCTTGCAGGCCGGCTGTCCTTTGTTGACCGGTCGACAGAGACTGACCTGGAACAAGGGCACCGGCGTAATTTTGGACATGTTTGGCATCAGTCCCTTGGTGCCTACTGCCTGTCTGCCTGGTCCTGGACTGTTCAGTGTTTGAGCATCACAGCCAAATCTCGCTCGTCCCCGCGCGCTCTGCAGCTCGGAACATTGGATACTCTGAACCAGCATTCTGAAATTTTGGCAAGCTGGTGCTACCCCTCCGGTTTTAAATTTGGTTTCGTTGCATCCAAGTACCTATTTTTTTTTTTGCTGCGGTTTATGGTTTTTGGCTGAAATTTTTAAATTTTAGCTGTTTACGGTACAGATTACGGAGAGACCGATACTTACTTACGATTTTAGCTGGTACAGATGTTGGGCTTTTAACGTGTACTACGTTTAACTTGTAGACCCGTCTTGAAAATATTCTATTTAAAAGTTAGATCAGAAGTGAAGTTTAAAAGCATACGGCTTCTTGCCTGCCAAACATGCCCTAATTCTCGGCTTGCGCAATCAAACTTGTGAGTTGTGATGCAAGGCCCTGTTGAAATCCCTGCATTTGAAATGGGGTCTAAGTACCTGCCTGTTTGGATCCCACGTTTGAATTGGGGCCTAAGTCCTGTGTTTGGAATACGAGAGCTTCTCCCGACTCTCGTAGAAATTAAACTGTTTTTTTTTATGAAATTCCGTTTCAAAACATGGTGCGAATATTGCTTTTCTTTCCGTCTCTATATGGGACACTGTTTATGGCCCATTATTGGAAGCACGTTCTATTTGGTTGTGGAAATTGCGAGCGAGGAGGTTTGACCCGTATTCCATCTATCGTGTCCGTCACCTTTCACCCCGTGAACAGGGAGAAGAATAGCGACCATGGAGCCTACAGGTCTCATACTGCGCAGCATTTCGGATTCCACTCCAATTTCCAACCTCTTCCGGTAAGGCGATACTGGGCGGTGCCAGTGACGTAGGAACGGGCTTGATAGTCCGTGCAACGGAGGGAAAAATTTGTCGTAAAGAGAATCATCTGAAATTTCTGTTGGTACAGCAATGATTTTTGGCGGGTAGTTCGACGTCGAGCTCAATATCATCTAAGCGCATACATTGAGCTTGATGTCGAACTAGCTGCCAAAAATCATTGCTGTACCAGGATGCTAGGATTCTAAGGGGGATCATTTTAATATTGACGGTATCAGGATGCTAGGATTGTACCGTAGGATCAGGGTAGAATTAGACCTCGGGAAGTGTGAAGTGTGACTACAGAAATTTTAAGCTTGGAGCACGGCTGCCGGTTTTACATGATTAAACGCAATAGATAATTGGGATCCAAATGGTCTCTTGTAGAATCGTTGGATTGCAAGATCCCATAATACGGATCGAGACACTGACAACCATTGTTAGGGGAAGGCAACCATTGTTAGGGTAAGATTATCTCGGTAATATAGACCCTTTTTAAATCTCTTATTGCCTATTTTTTTTGAAGTTCAGCTATTGTGCATGTTTAGATAAGATGTTTGTGGCGAAATATTTAGCTTTTGGCTAAATGGCCATGAACGGCGACTTCCCATCCATTGCAAGGAGCCAACACAATGAATAATAGGCTCTGTTCTTTTCAGCTGTCGCGGATGGTTTTTGTCTATACTTTTTGAGACAGCAGCGGATGGTGAAGACGCCGATACGGATGATGCACACAGTTTTAGACTTAAAAAGTTATTTGGAGAAGTAGCTTTAAGAAATCATTTGAAGAAATAGTCTCATTTATTTTGATTTCTGGAGATATTAAAATTAAAAGTCACTAAAAAAAGAATGGTCATAGACACCCGGTTCCAGCATCCATCAACGTCTGGTACAGCCAATTCTCAAAGGTCACAAACGTGTGTTGCCGGCCGTGGTACTGCTTGCCTGTTTGACCTACATTAGCAAGTTGGGTTAAAAGGACTGTAGCTTATGAGCTTAGGGTCTGTTTTTTTTTGCTGCGGTTTATGACTTTTGGCTGCGGCTTGTGACTTTTAGTCTGTTTGTACAAGAGATTACAGAGTAATAGAAATTCACGTGCGGTTTTTGACGATATAAATGAAGTCAGTGAAGTATGTATTACAATTAACTAGTAGACCCTATCTTGAAAAGATACTCAGTTTAAAAGCTAGTTACTGTAGAAAAGTCGAAAATCAGCTTTTAGAAGCTGAAAAGAACAGGGCCTTAGATTAGCTAGCTCATATAAGTTGTGGCAACGCCGTATTGGTTGTGCTAAAATAAGCTGGTTTATTACTGAAATTATATTGTAGCTGGCTGAAATTACACTGTAGTTGATGATGGATTATTTGACGTAACTAAATTTAAAAAAATAAAAATAAAAAAACAGGTTAACTCATCACAGATAATGCAAACGAATACGAAAAAAGAACCGCCAAAAAAAGCTCAAAAAAGCTAAAAAGATAGAAAAAGATAAAATGTAGAAATAGTGAAAAATAAGCAGAAGCCAGAAATTTAAACCGAAATAAACGGTACTATAAAATTACCATATGTGGTTGTTTGGAACAAGGGTTTATCCTTTTGAGTATTGTGCGATGCAGCTCTCTAGTCAAATCAATTTATATTTTCCCCCCGCTTGCTTGCATGAGCTCTGTTATTGGGTGTGTTTGATGTGACAGCGGTTTATAATTTTTGGTTAAAAATTTAAAATTTTAGCTGTTTATGACAGAGATTACGGAGAGAGAAATATTCGCTTGTGAATTTAGTTGATACAGATGTTGGGCTTTTAAGGTATACTATAATTAACTCGTAGATCTCGTCTTGAGAAAATACTTCATTTAAAAGTTAGGTACTGTAACAAAAATTAAAAGCTATTTTTAGAAGTCGTTAAAAAACATACCATTGTCATTTTTGTTGTGCTTTCTAAACATGTTTAGATTTGCATTCGTGCAGTTTTCTATGTACTTGCCTTGTTCCATAAACTCCATAATCCAGTACAAACACCTTATCTGGTGCACTGTTCACTAACGGTGAGGTTAGACAGCTGCAGAATGAAATAAGGGTATAAGCTCATGCAACATGCTAGCTCTGTTCGTTTAGGCTGTAGTTAATAGGTTTTTATTATATTTGATGATTTTTGTTTGTGTTTTTGAGACAGTAGCAAATGGTATAGATGTTAATATAAATGACGTATATAGTTTTAGATTAAAAAATCGTTTAGAGAATCTGTTTTAGAAAACCACTCTAATTACTTTAACTTTTAGAAAAAAAAAAACAGGACATAGATAACACGCTCGAACAACGCAGACCACACAAAATAACCTGAAGGGCTGAACCTTATACCCGTGCAAAACCATCTGAAGGGAGAGTAATCGTCCCGTTTGACCGCTGTTCAATCTTCAAACTTCTTATTATAACCGCCGTGCCAGCACTCAATATTAAACTAACGACTTCCAATCCTAATTTAGATTTGTGATTGTAAATATATTATAGCGGTTATTAATTTTTTTAAATAAAAAATAAAAATTTGTTATATCGTCATGGATAATACAAAAAAAATCAAAACCAAAAAATTAAAAAACAAAAAATTGAAATTTAAGAGGCCGCTCGGTTGGGCTGAAATAAGCTGACTTATGGCTGAAATTGTACTGTAGCTGATTGTGGCTAATTTGGCGTAACTAAATTAAAAAAACATGTTAGCTCATCACAGATAATGCAAACGAATATGAAAAGAACAGTCAAAAAAGCTCAAAAACCAAAAAGTCAGAAAAAATAAAATTTAAAAATAATAAAAAATTAACTAAAAACCAAAATAATCAAAATTTAAAAGCCATCACGTTTCAGATGACTTGCGGAGCCGTTTAAGAATGATGCAATAATTCTGGAGATAATTGGCGCGTTCCGGAGAGGACGCACACCCACTGAGGCTGTCCCACGTGACTGCACAGTGTGCCCCCACTGCTGGGAAGGAGAAGCCAGCTGTAAAGCGGGCCCCGCGCGGCGGCGGGCCCACCTCCCCGGCGCGGCTATCGAGGCCACTTGCGCCCAAAAGCCACCGTCCACTGCCTCCCTGCGCGGGCTCGGCGGCACGTGCGGCCCAGGTACGGCCCGCGTGCTGAGTGGATTACCCTTTGCTTGCATCGGCGCCGAGCAAATTATTACCTGCACACACAACCTGCCCTCCTTCCTGCACTGGCAGCTGTGGCTACGCTCTCTCCGTGTAAGTGTGAGACCATGCATGAGATTACTGAGAAAGTGTTCCTTAAACACGTACTGTATCATGCTATTCAATATAATGGTTTCAACAGGTGTAGTCGGTTTATTCTTCAATATAATGCTATTATATTATCTCTCTTACACTTTACACTAACCCATCGATGGTTAGAAAGTTAGTCAACAGGGAACTCATTTGTTGCGCTGCTGTATAATGAGTAGAGAATGTGAGCCGACTGTTTTTCATGGAAAAATTCATGTTTAGTTACAAGGTGCTACGGGACCTGGCTTCGTTATATAACGTAGAGTGACCCAGGATACCCAAACAATAACATTATATATATGGTGATATACATGGCATATTGGCATACCTTTACTATTGCGTTTGTTCTAAGATCCGGCGCTAATGCTTCTCACTTGTGCTCTCGCCTATAGCAGCTTAAGTCCATGGTATATCACTTGCTACCTTGGAACACATGGGGGAATCCAATTTTGCCAACTAAATTACAGGAGTTTGCAGGGATAATCAGTCGTCCAAATGGCCGCGCTGAACCCACAGCTTAGAGCCGCCCGAGGTTTTAGCGAGCAGAACGCCGAGCAACACGCCGACCGGGCGCTACCCAGCGATTCCTGGTTCGGTGGCAGCGCGGCGTGGGCCCTACCACGGGGCAAATCATTGCGCGGGCAGATCTCGTGGCACAGGCCCGGCCGGCCGGCCGAGACAAGCGTAGGTATACTGATGGGTTTAAATCCAACTAAAAACCAATCTAATCTATATGACTCAAAGCAACTTTCCATCTCAATCCAACCCATAAAAAATTTTACACAACCAATCTAACCCAAACAACTTTAGACTTAAATCCAACATAACTCAAACCATATTCCACTTAAACCCAACCAACCCGAACCCATGGATTCAACTCATTTACTAACACACTTTTTCATTATTTATAATTTTAACCTCGCGTTCACATTATAATTTTTTACGAAATCGATTGAAATTTATTGCAAATAATTCTACGTGTAGGGGAGATACTCTGTGCAAATTGGCAGGCTAGACGTACACGTGGCCCCACATGTTTTTGTAGGAAGTTTTTGTAAAACTTCAGTATTTGGATTTCAACCTCACGTTCACACCATAGAAGTTTTTTGAAATCAATGAAAATTTATTAGAGATGATTCTGCGAATAGGGGTGCTACTTTTTGTAAATCGGTAGGAGTAGGTGCATGCGTGGCCCCACATGTTTTTATAGGAAGCTTTCGTAAAACTTCGGTATTTAACATCTCAACCTCACGTTCACACAACAAAAATTTTATGAAATCGATTGAAATTTGTTGCAAATGATTGTGTGAAAAGAAGCTACTCTGTGCAAATTGATATGGCTAGACGCACATATAGGTTCTACATGTTTTTTATTGGAAGTTTTCATAAAACTTCGGTATTTAGAATTTCAACTTCACGTCCACACTATAAAAGTTTCTCGAAATCAATTAAAATTTATTGAAGATGATTCTGCATGTGGGGGAGCTACTTTATGCAGATGACAGGGTTAGACGAACACGTGGGCCCCACATGTTTTATAGGAAGTTTTCGTAAAACTTCGGTATTTAGAATTTTAACATCGCGTTTAGTACTACAAAAAAATTTACGAAATCGATTGAAGTTTGTTGCAAATGATTATGTGTATAGAGCTACTCTATGCAAATTAGTAGGCACATGTGTATATGTGGCTCTCACATACTTTTACAGAAAATGATAACTGAGTATGGTAGTCTAAGTCTATAGACAATTCAAGTGTCACCCCATTAGATCACGCCACATGTTGAACCCGTTCATAACCCGATCTCAGCTCGAAGTTTCTAAACCCGCCCCATTCTAATCCAACCTTTTTTATAAGTTAACCTAACCTAATTCATTTCCACCCATCCAAAGCCAACCCAATTAAAAATCCACCTCGTTTAACCTATTCGAATCCAACTCGATAGTACCATAGAAAAAAAAACCCACCTCATTTAACCTATTCGAATCCAACCCGATAGCACCTAGAAAAGGGTCGCAGATCCTGGGGCGGCCGCCCATACCGGCGTAGGCCAACTGAGGTGGTGATCATTTTGGCTTATTTTTGGTGGCTTATGGCTGAAAAGCATTGTGGTGATCGAAAAACATCAGAATGGTGAGAGGCTTATTTAACATAATTAAATTTAAAAAAAAATAAAAAATATGTTAGACCATCACAAATAACGCAAACGAATACGGCAAAAAAAAAGAACCGGCAAAAAAGCTCAAAAAACCAAAAATTCAGAAAAAGATAAAATTATGAATAGTAAAAAATAAGTTAGAAACCAGAAGTTGAAGTCGAAACGAGCGGGGCCTGAGTAGGCTCCCTCGCCGTCTCCGATCCTGACCTCCTCCACGCTAAAGAGAGAGAAAAAAACGATGGAAACCGCTCGCTTGGCTGCTTCCCCCTCCCTCCTCCGTGCAGCGCCGCAGCCACAGGTGGTTAGTTAGCTAACGAGAACTTCCAGCTAGGACGCCGCTGACGTGGCACGCAGCCGAACGGCGGCAGTAGCACCCTTGTCTGTATTATTGTCAGGCACCACCATCGTCGGTCGTCTACAGCCTACGCGCTCGATCTCACAAGCGTTGGCTCCTATTCCTCATGCGTGCACAGCTGATGTTTCAATACTACCATTTTTTTTTTTTGCACAACACAAGAGTCGTCGTGAGCCATGGCTACTTCTCAGAGTGTTTGTTGTGCTAGATGACAACCGCCGGAACCTACAGCCATTTAAGCAACTGTACGCCTACAAGGGCAAAACACATGGATCCATGATTGATGACTCCATGCGTTGTGCGAGTCCATCCATCCTGTCCATTCTCCGGCGATCTCATCCAGCTAGCCCACACATACATACGCCGATACCCGTCACCAACAGCGCACCGATGGCTCGAGCATCGATCTTGCGTCCCACTGGGGAACTGCGAAAGATCAGCAAACGACGTACCACCTTTCAGGACCAAACAATTGGACTAGGGCACCGCTCAATATGGCTTGAGCTTCTGACTTATTTTTGCACTATTCATAATTTCGTCTTTTTCTGAAATTTTGGCTTTTTTTTAGCTTTTTTGCCGGTTCTTTTTTTCCCGCATTCGTTTGCGTTGTCTGTGATGGGCTAACAAATTTTTTATATTTTTCAATTTTTTTAAATTTAATTATGTTGAATAAGCCTCATCACCACAGATTTTTCCACCACACACAAGATGTTTTCATAAGCCATCAAAATAAGCCGAACTGAACACCACCTAGGTGTCGCTTAGTTAGGCCTGAAAAAAACTAGTTTATAATTGAAATTATACTATAATTGATGGCGATTTATTTGATATAATTAAAATTTAAAAAATTTAAAATAGAAAAACAGATTATAATTGAAACTATACTCCACTGCTGTTGTCTTTCCCTTTCCCATGCAAATGGTGCACCACCGTTCTGCCATTTGCGTGGGAGAGAGTTGAGATGACATGCAACCATCTTATCAGCTAGCACACAGACCACAAGCCTGTGAGACCCGTGCAATCACAAAATCAATAAGCTCCGAGCAGCCACATCAGCCCGAGGAACTGGGTTCAAGTTTACGCAGAGCAATTACACGGTGCAGCATGGGTGCAGTGTAGGTTACTCCACTCCAGAAGCGGCCAAGGTGGGCATGGACACAAGTCCCAACCCCCCAAGTGCTGTGGGGGAGCCACGAGAACGCTCAAAGCAGGTAGTATAAAATAGTCCGTGGCAGCTGGCTCCAACTGTAAGGAAAGAGAGGCTTCTTTGACCGGAGATGGTGACAGCCCACCAAGCACTCAGACTCACCCGACGCAGCAGCAGCAGAACAACACGCAGTTAAAAGATTTGTTATAAATCGCACTGTAAATATAGAGGCCCCCCAAGCACTCGGCTCACCCCGACGCAACAGCAGCAGAACAACACGCAGTTAAAAGATTTGTTATAAATCGCACTGTAAATATAGAGAAACAAAATAGTAGGAAACACGTGTTTAATAATTTCTACCCGAGACGAAATCACCGTATGTATCCACTTAGGCACGCATACGAATCCATATCATACTTTAATAATTTCTACCTTGACACGAATTCAGATCACGTACTCAACAATCTCCAATTTGAAATGAATTATCTCATATAACCTTTATGTATGATACCATTTGTTATAAAACACATAGCAAATATAGATGATCAAGAGAATAGAAAATATGGATTTAAGATGAAAAACCTTTAGGTAAAAAAATACAGACTCACGAACACAGAATTCATTATATGATGAGAGATTACAAATCGAGAAACTTTAACGTATCTTAACCGTGCGACTACATAGTTATATATATAAACTAAAGAACAAGAGCTCTAAAAAATTACAAAACCGAGATGGGATTAACGTATATGTCTACTTAGACATGTATATGAATTAGTGTAGTATTTTAACAAGCTTCATCGATACAACAGGCTTATTCTTTTTGACTTTGTCTTTTGGCTGTGATTTATAATTTTTGATTATTTATAAGAGAGCACGGAGTAACAGAAACTCGTGTGTGGTTTTGACCGAAATAAATGAAGTTATTATAATATATATTATAATTAATTTATAAACCCCGTCTTAAAAAGATACCGATGGAAAAGTAATTACTGTAGAAAGCTAAAAATTAGTTTTTAAAAGCTGGAAAAAGAGTCAACACCTCAGGTTTACAATAGAATAGTACTGCTCAATTCAGTTGTTCAATTTCAGTAGTCCATTCTTCTGACGCGTAGCAAAAGCATTTTATGACGTTGCTGCAGGCAGGTTGCAGCAGCCTAACTAAGTGCAACTGTTGCTATTGAAGGTGCTCATCATCACTGCATCTGAATCTGAAACCTGAATAGCCTGAAACGCCCACTCTTTTGCCGGGGCGTTTGCTTCGGTTGCACCAAGAGATCGAGCATTCCTTGTTCTTTGGTTGGTAGCAAAGCAACGGAAGATCATGTAGATAGATGACTTGATTTTGATGTGAGCAGATTGAGTACCAGCAGTAGTACTAACTATATCGTGGAAAAATTTTAATATGGGTGTGTTGGTTCAATTTCGACAACGAGCTGCGAGAGTTGTGCTCTCTCTCTTTTCTTTCCTCTTTGTCTTTTTGAACGAAAAAGCTGGTACTAGTGCTACAACAAAGTTGATGCAGATCTTCTGTCCAAGTCATAGGCTCGTAAGGTTATTGTTTCTTTTCGTTTGATTATGTAAAGAGAGAGGTATTTTTCTTCGCTTTCTGGTTTGGAGAGTTGGATAGCTGAATTGATCGACATTCGTCAACCACCGCTGTCCAACCACTCACTGCCTAAGAAAGATACAGTTGCCTGCTGAAGATTATCGGCACGTGGGCCTAATGGACCTGCAAATGGGCCGATTATAACTGATACTACTTTGTAAGTACAGTGGCCCAGAAACAAGCTATCCATTCGTCCAAAAACATGTTCTTTCTTCACGCTGATATATTTTGCCTCTGCAATTATCCAAGTATTTTCAAGTGTTCATATATAGCTACTTACAACTTACTTTGTGTAACTTGTGTTATCACTTATAAGACTATAGCTCCGTTCTTTTCAACTTATGACTTATGTTTTCTTTACCGTCGTTTCAAAACGGTTTACCAGGATAATTTTTTTGAAACGACTTATTGGTATTTTGTTCGTTCGCATAAATGCTTGTGGAAGGGCCAAAAGTTGTTAGCTGCAGCTATCAGTCACAGTAAAAAAGAACACACCATATAGCTACTTACAACTTACTATTGTGTAATTGTGGTTGTGACCGTGAGATTTCAGAGAGTTGCCTGTGATTTTCAGAGCGGCTCCGTTTCTAGACGTACTTGATCGGCTGAGTCACATGTTTGACACTGCTTCCAACTTGAACTGTTAGTACGCTACTGAGTACTGTTTCTCTTGTACCTGAATATTAGGTAAAACAAGCACGGGCCTGTGACAACCGACAGGTGCTGCAAGCCAGCAAAATCTAGAAGCCACCACGAACGCCTCCAGGAGAGCCGTACTGGCCGCTGAGCGGCGCTGTGGTGTGGTCAGCCGTGCTATCTGCATCCCCGGCTTCTCCACCTTCACCTTGGCTTTGATCGGCACTAGATCATGTAAACTCCAATGGATTTGCGAAGAATTGCATCAAGAGGAGTTTGAGGTTGTATGTAAGCTTGCAATGCTCAGGGTCAGGGACAGGTTCAAATCAGCATGTGCAATATCACAGATGCAAAGGCTGCAGCTGCAAGACGCAAAAGTTTTGGAGACAGAAAGAGTGCAGAGGAAAGCTGCTGCAGCAGCAGTAATTATGCAGAAATGATTTCAGTTTTCATATATGTTGCAGTTGCACAGGAAAAAGAACAAATTTCATAAAACCCCAGGTGTTTCGGCGCTGCATGCCTAACCCAACATTGATACACACTAGCTCTCCTTCCATAACATTGGCCTCTTCATTCTATGTACCAGAGACTACTTCCTCGTATCTTCTTAGGCCTTATTTGATTGATCCTTGTATATCTTTCCTTGTAACAATGCATTACATTGAACTTAAACAGAAATCAGCGAGAAAGAATCGGTGTGGTGCACACCTTTCTTCACAGAGCTTACCCAACCTGATGAGCCTGGTGCTCACCAAGAACTTCCGCGGCAGCCAAGAGATGCCGTCGGATGACGCCGGCTTCGTCGGGTTCGCCAATATTGAGGTGCTAGTCATGGCCAACTGCCAGCTGTACGGCGCGATACTGGCGTGGCTCGCCGGCCTTCGGTTCACCAATATTGAGGTATTGTCAGTGGAGCGCTTCGTCACATCATCTCGTGCGGACGTGGAATCAAACGGCCACGCAGGACACTTCGCTGTGGGCCCAAGATGTCAGCAGGGTGGGTTATCAGTGATGAGGACATCAACCATAAGGATATAACCACTACTTCGACCCGCTGCACTGCATCCTTTATTTCAACCACGTCTTCTCTAAGAGAATTTTCAGCTACTGCACTGCCATATATTCCAATTAGACCGAGCTACTTCTACTCATACCATGGTTCTGTGTCTACATGTTATGGTACTACGTTACCAATTGTCGGTCCATAGGCCTTGTAATGAATAGGCTGATTTGGCCCATATGGCCTATATGGCCGGTCACATAGGGTTTTGGTATTGTTTACATGGTACTATTCATGCATGAACAGTACTTGCGGCTGCTCCTCCCTTCTCCTATACATAGAGGCCACCATCCCTCTAGTGTTGCTGGTTTTATTGCTTAAAGTTTAGCTTTGCTACTTTATACTTTGCCCTCTTATTCGGTGAGATCAACAGTGATATTGTTCTTCGGAACCTCACTTTTTAATACAATTCTTAATTTCTATTGACAAATTCAGATTGCTTATCTATCTTTTTCTTGCGTGCTTCTTCGGTGTATACAGGAATTGATCTTCGTGATCAGGTCAGCCATGTATTTATGCACGGTTGACGATTTTTCGAGCAGTTTAGCGATTGCATGGTTTCGAGCCTTGCGAGTTCATAGCTAGGATAGTGAGAGTTAAGCAACTACTACCGAATTTACCTTCTCATCAAAAGATCAGGATCCCATTGTCTCATCAATCAAGGGGTGTGGCTACGATTGGGTTACGTGTAACCGAATGCCTCAATACGTGTGGTTTAGTGAAAAAACTGCAAAACATGTGGTTCTGTGTTACTAATGCCTTAATACCTAGGGTTTTCTGAAATTTACTCCAAGAAAAAAAATGTCTTGTGCAGAGGCTGTGGCCAAAAAATAAATAAGTAGACTAGGAAAGAAGCCCTAGAGGCTAGGTCAGTATAGAATGCGAAGTAACTTGGGGAGAGAAGCAATGAGAAGCACCATTTTGATACATGTCAAGTGTGGTTTTGACCTTGAAGAAGGCTTCAAGGGGCCCAATGCGATGTGATACCTGAAGTATTTTGGCCGTAGAATTTTCGTTTCGGGATAAGATACATTTGGGTTAGGTAAGCCAAAATGGGAGTGTTTCAGTGCAGTCCTGTCAATATGTCAAGTTTCATTTTATTAGTTAAGTTCTAATACTTTCACAACAGAGTGACATAATGGTATGATATGGCTGAAGTGATGTGTTTCAAAAATATTTAAAAAAGATATGGCTGACGTGATAACAAAGAGCGATGATTAGTGGTATGTCATCACTTAGTAGAAGCTTGTTTTTGCGGTGGCTCGAGCAGTGATAGTCTCAGCTGTGAGTAGTATTACACATAAGAGGATAGGTGGAACTGCACTTGTAGAAAAACTCAAACCTGTCAAGCATCAAGCTTTGCCATTCGGGCACCAGGAAATCTCAATCCATTCTCCACCCTTCAGCTAACACGAGAATTTCATGGACAAAAGACAGCAAAAATCTAGCTAGCAATGACAGATGACACAGAGATAGAGAATTGCATAACGAAACAACAATCCTTTCAAGTAATACAACCGAGTATTGTATCACTTATAATCATCATAAAATAGGGTTAGCTGGCAAGCCTGCAATCCAGAAACTTTGCTGTTCCTGACAGATCCATTTCTGTTATAGGCATGGACACAAAACAGTTGACTTGACTCGGTTTTATAAATATCTACGGCTATGCAGTTGAGACATCAACATCTTCTGGGTAAGAGTAATGGTCCTTCGAGTACAAGACAATGATTGCCTTTAAGAATTATGCAAAGCGTGTATGCAACTATGCATATACTCATTGTTTCGCGAGATAGAGGGGGAGCAGTACGGCCGGCGCTGTTGCATTACCTTTTACCCATGAAGAGGAAGATGTACAAATGTATTAAGCTTTCTTCAAGACAAGGGATGGGCAGTGTTGTATTACCATTTTATCATTTATAAAAGAGATAAAAGCCATATTTACATGCATGAAGATGAAGTACAATCCAGATGCTTCTGAAAATTCGTTGAGGAGCTAAGAAGCTATGGTCAACCTGCCTACTTTGTCAACATTACCGGACTCCATTCTTTGGTGCCTAGTAGGACGGGTACATGATTGGTTGCCTCGGAGCTCCGTGGTCAACAGCATTCAGAACAAAGCCCCCATAGCTAGCATTCAGAACAGAACCAAATACGTGCCTACTGTAATCATAGTACCATTGCTGAACACTCCATGGCTATGCACCGGTCCAGCTGATAATGCTGGTCAGAAGAGAAAACAAAAAAAAACATGATTAGATTAAGAGTGATATATATGCTGGTATATGTACAAACAGGCCCAGGAAATAAACTCACCTTGAGGCCTTGTTTGGGAGATCTATTTTTGGCCGGGATCCATGTGGATGGTTCGGAATTTTAGATCAAAATCCCGGCTCATCCACATGGATCTCGGCCAGAAATGGGCCTCCCAAACAAGCCCTGAGGGTGAACACTGTAAGGATAATAATTGTGAGAAAAACCATAATCTGCCCTCCGCCATTTACCACCGGATATGCTGGGTTATACCACAGAGGCATATCACTAGAATGCAAAAATTGAGGCTGCTTTGGTAATGGTATAGGGTTGAGTTTAGGCATTACTGGATTAATGCCATTTGATGAGGGTTTGTCTTGTCCAGAAATCTGTCAAAAATGATAAAAAATTAGGGATTTGATCTCGCTTATATCAGCAAAAATATAGATAAATATACATAGTAACAACAAAATGTCAAACTGTCACAGGCTATAAAGGAAATGAAAGAAGCTAGAAACTTGGAGTAAATAGTATGACACATAACATAATAATAGCCTAAGATACCCCGATACGTGATACGGGTACGGCGATACGGATACGGCGATACGATATTTTGCAGAAACAAGGATACAACGATACAACAAGTATACATGTATTTAAAAATATGAAAATATAGACAGGCGAGTCCAAGTCTTCTTACCGTTCCCTATGGTTGTTCTACGAGTCAAAGTAGGTTGTTCCTCTTTCGTCTTCAGCTCAACATTTGTAATGAAGTTTCTAGTTAATTCAGTGAAAGATATAATATAAGATAATCTAAGAGATGGAATATCACTTATGTACTGTCATAATCTAAGAATGAAAACTGCCCTCCAAGTTCCATATCAAAGTCCATTGAAGCAAAGGCCTTATGGTTACGGTTTTTAGCAACCATAGAGTCCTGCTGGCTGCTGCTGCAAGGATGTAGAGAAAGAAAGATGATTTACGAAAAAAAAAGCATTAGCAAACAACAAAACAACAGATCATATAGAATTAGTCAATTAGATAACATTCTTTGCAACATAACAAAACATAGGAGGATAGATAGGAATAGGTTACAACTTGCAAGGCACAAGGCCAAATTTAATTGTTCCAAGGTTACACCATAGAAAAATACTAATAGGACTGATTTAAAGTTTTAAACCTGATGCTGTGATGCAACCGGGCGGCCACATTGTAATTAATGCCATAAAAATGAACCATGAGTCAAAACATTTTGAAAGATTTTGGTTATTAAGTAAAGAGTTACAACATAGTCCGATCAATGCAATTGTGCAATGAGATGACCCTGATACCACAATTTACACCATAGCTAGGCATAAAGCTCACAGAAAAACAGAACAACCCATCCTTCCACATCCCGGCTGGCCATGTCGCATTACGATTCCCTTCCCCGCCCCCGCTGAAGCACTCCTGTAACCAAGCAGATCTCGAGCTCGTGCACTGGAATAAGGATCCCGGCCACTCCACAGAGGAATCAAGGAGGGAGGTAGCGTGAGGAGATCAGGAGGGCGGCGGGTTTGAGGGAGACGGGACTTACGGTGAGAAGGCTGTTCATGGTGGCGGCGAGGTGGTCGTAATGATGGAGCTCACGCCGCTGGGGTATTGGGGAGCCGCCATCCTCCACTCGCCGTCGCCGGGGAGCTCTAGGGTTTCGTCGCTGAGGGAACGGGAAACAATCGCGTGAGGTCGGCTCGCATCGCAACGAGGCAGCCGTCGACATCTGCAGAGTTAATGGACTGGGCTGGTTTCATGGGCTTCATTTCCAATAGTTTTGGGCCAGTACGTATCGGGAGGTATGGGGATGTATGGAAGACGTATCACGATTAACTAAATTTATTTCCATATTTAAATTGTGCCGATACTTCCTGATACCACATCGTGTACGTATGACGTACGGATACGGCAGTTTCGGGCCATATCGGTGCTTCATAGATAATAGCTACTAGTGTACTCTAACTAGGTACATTGTGATCATATTAGTACAGTGTTATCATGGTAAACTATGGATTAGTATAGAAGTAACGTATCCAAATTGAAGAGTATAAAAAAGGAAACATACCGAAAATTTAAGCGTTCTACCATTAAGTTGAACGAGTCCCGAAAAAAGTCCAACAGCATACTGGGTGATTTCCTCTGTCTCGTACTCAGCAAAAGTGTAACCTTTCGGACGACTAGTTTCCGGGGTGTTCTTTTGG
>JAYGGG010000407.1:0-53123 GCA_036346245.1 Bonia amplexicaulis | reverse complement strand
ATGCACTGTATGTACCATCAAACAAACACGTATGCAACGGGTAAAAGGCACGTGCTAAGAAGACGAGCGGTAGATGCAAGGCCTGTGAACTAAGAGGGTTTTCCTTGCCTTTCCTCGCTCGGTTAGGCTGAAAAACTATAACTTATGTCTGAAATTACACTGTAGTAGTTGAAATTTTACTGTAGCTGAAGGATGTTTATTTGACGTAATTAAAATTAAAAAAATTAAAAATAGAAAAAATATGCTAACTCATCACGGACAACACAAATGAATACGGAAAAACCAAAAAAAAGCTAAAAACCAAAAGTTCGAAAAAGACGAAATTTATGTATAGTGAAAAATAAGATGACTGAAACCAAAGCGAGCGGGGCTGCACTCGGGGCGGCCAAGGGAGGCTTAGTAAGGCTCACCTCACCTCCCGTGGCGGAACACCCCGGCGGCGGACCCTCCCGGCCCCGGCGAGAGCAGAACACACAGAGACATTCACCATTTCACCACTCAAGCACCGCGCCACGGCTTTAAGCCCAACAAGCGAAGAAAAATAAACTTCAAATAGCGGCCGTAAAGAGGCCCAAGAATTATCTTATTGGCCCGATATCCGGCGGCGATGATCACGATCCGCACCGGAGACCCCGAGCGGCGACACTGACAAACACATTCACTGCTTCACAAACACAAAGTACACATCCGAATCCAGATCTGGCGGCGGCGCGCGCCATGGCGGGGTCATGGGGCGAGTGGAGCCGGGCCGGGCGGCCGGGCGGTGGAGCCGGCCGGGCGGCGGCGGTGGCGGCGACTCGAGTCACCGAGACTCCGGCGGCGGCGGCGTCGCCATGACTCCGGGCGGAGGCTAAGCGGCGAGAGAGCTAAGCGGCGGCGGCGAGGAGAGGCGGGCGAGGCGAGGCGGCCGAGGAGAGGAGCGAGGCGGGCGGGCGGGCGAGCGATATTTGTGGTTGCGGTCTTCGGAGCAGCGGCGGAGAGGAAAAGGAGAGCTCATGCAGTCGCCCCACGGTCGCGCGGCGCGAGAGCGGAGATAAAAAGCGAAAAGCGGTCTGGTCGTCGGTGGACTCGGTGCGGCCGTGCGTGGCGGAAGAAAAGCGGCTGCCGACAATGACAGCCGCTCGGTGCCTCGGTGGATGAATTGAAATTGGACTGGTGTCCATCTACAGTAAAGTAATACAGTATAATACTGTGATTCAGTTCAATGAAAGTGTGAATAGAAATCTGAGTATTTGAGGATCGGGCAGCCGACAGCTTCATTGCTTTTGGGTAATTTTTCTGTACTTTTTTTATTAATTTAGTAGTTTAAAGTTTAGATTTTAGACTAATAATTTATTTATAGATTTTGCTATAATGGAGAAACGAACTTTGTGTAACTATTTCATAAGTAATTCAAGTGGTTTTCGTCCAACTCAACCAAAGAAGCTTGACTAGAATTTAATCCAAATGAAATAATTGTTGATCCGTACAAGCATACCAATTGAAGATTATGCTAATGAAATTAGAGATCAAGTGAGAAGGGCATATTTATTGAATGGACCTACCCGAGTAATTGGATATTCATTTCCACAGATATTGGATGGCAAACAGTCGCGGTCCTTTCAAGAATCATAGTATAATAAATTTGATTGGTTGGAATATAGTGTGGAAAAGGATGCCGCCTTTTGTTTCTATTGTTTTCTTTTCAAGAAACCGGCACAACCCAATACATTTGGAAGTGATGTATTTACGAAGGTTGAGTTCTCTCGTTGGAAGATTGCTTTACAAGCTTTCAATAAACATGTTGGTAGTACAAATAGTTCCCACAATATTGCAAGGGGTCTTTATGACGACTTCAAAAATCAAAGGTCAAGTGTGTCTAGCAAAATCAATACTTATAACAAGGAGGCCGAAATTGCATACAAAATTCGTTTAAGAGTATGTACCTTGTATTTCTCTGTTTTTCGTTGTTTGTCTCTAAGACTCCAACCGTATAATTTCTGTATGAATTTGAAATTCTATAAGAGTATAAGATTATATTTGTGTCAACTTAGTTTAGTCCGACAAATACTTCACCCACCCTCAATTTTAATCCTGGCTTCGCCACTGCCTGCACTCATCAACATCGAAGGTGTAGAGCCATACCCTAATAATTATTGTACATTGATTTTCTCTTTTACATTGCACGACCAACATTTACATATAACTAGGCACTAAGTGACGGTCCTTCATTTTGAAATTTTACAAGAACCGGGATTAGTAGCTAGCTAGTTCCGAGTGGTAACCAGGCCAGCTGGTTTTAGATCTATCCCTGCATACAATGCAACATTGATTTAGTAGGCACAAGGGAGCGGGCGTCGCTTGTAGCTTACCTTCACTTCATCTTTCGGCCTTATCGAAATCATGTTCTCTGTATCGGGAAAAGGCGACACCAATCTGAGCTCAAAGTTGCTGAGCAGATGGCTGAGGATCACTTTCATCTGCAGATAAGCGTATCCCTCGCCCATGCAGGCGTGCTTCCCGGCGCCAAACGACGTGTAGGCGAACTCGCCGCTGGCCCTGTACGTCCTCCTCCCTCCCGGGGGCAAATCGGTCCGGGTCGAACGCTTGAGGGTCCCTGTAAACGTCGGGAAGCATGTTGTTGACCACCAGAGGGCTCGCCACCATGTGCCCCTCCGGGACGTCGTACTCGATCGCCGCCTTGTTTGGTTCGCACGGTGAAGCTCCTGCGCGCGCGGCGGAGGATCATCGGCGTGACGGGGTGGGGCCTCAGCGCCTCCTTGATGCAGCGGTGCAGGACGTCCATCTGCAGCAGGGCGTTGTAGTCGATGCGCTGGCCCCCGTGCTTCCTCATGAGGCGCCTCTGCTCCTCCATGGCCGCGTCCAGGTGCTCGGGGTGGTTGAGCAGGCGAGCTCCCGTCCAGGCCGTGACGGTGGAGCTCGTGTGCTGGCCGGCGAAGAGCAGGGCCACGAGCATCCCGGTGACCTCCGCTTCGGTCGTGGGGCGGCCGTCCCTGTACTTGGAATCCATCAGGCCCTGCAGCATGTCCTCCTCGACGCGGCCGGAGCCCTTGTGTGACCTGGCGATCTGGGAGAATATCTCCTCGAGCCTGGCGCGCGCTCTGTTCTTTTTCAGCTTTTCAGTTACTCTGGCTTTGCTAATACAAGTGTCATCAACCTTTAAAGATGATTCCACATTCAACTTTTAGCGCCCATCAGACTTTGTTTCCTCAATAACCCTCCTTGTGGTTTTCACCCCCGTCAATTCTTTAATGGTTACTTTGTCTTGCTTTTATCATCTTTAACACTTTTGGTTCTAACCAAGACACTTTTTCCATCTAGTTGATGTTAATAGGGAAAGGGTCAGAGTCTAGTGTCATGGTATGTTCCTCGGTGAAATTCAGACGACCTTCCTCAATAGCCGACTGGGTTTGACGCCTGAAGACGTTGCAATTGTTGGTATTATGCAATCAAGAATGATGCCACTTACAATGTGATATCTGCTTTAACTCTTCAATCGGCGGAATAGAGTGTTCCTTTGAAAGCCTGATTTGTTTTTCCTACAAGGGAAAATCAAAGACATAGTTGTATTTAGTGACGTCAAAGGAGAACTTAACCCCTTCTTCTCGATTCTTCTTTGCAAATGGCTTCAGTAGCGGACTGATGAATGGTTTGGATCTGGATGATCTTGTCTATTCAACAACATCAATATCCAATTCCTTCAACTTTTGATTCTTCTTCAGAATCGGCCGCCAAAAACACATCAATCTTGTCACCTTTGTTGTTCCTAAATTTTCTTCTCGTAGTCCGAACTTCTTTGAACTAGCTTTCCTAGATTGATGCCCTCTAAAGGAGATGATTGAGATATAAGAATTTCTGCTCTTCAAGCTAATCTCTAAGAGGATTTAACAATCCATTGTAAGCAGCTAAATTTCTCTTTGAGATAGACATTTTAAAGCATCTACTCAGTGCTTCTCGGAAAGATAATCAACAATCGTCTCGTTAAAATGCTACCTGATTGCCGTCAAATCACGTAAGTGTAATTCCATCAATCCAGAGTAGAAGTATTCATGAAACCTTCGTTCCATATCAGCCTATATGATAGCTGAGTTAGGTGACAATGTGGTAAACTAAATGAATGTTGTATGTGACAAAGATGATGGAAACAACTGAAGTCGTAAACCTTCATTATTGCCGGCTTCTCCACATTGCACCACAAATTGGCTGATATGTCTAAGAGTTGATTTATAACTATCCCCCATGAACTTAGTAAAATCAGGAATTATGAAACCTTGCGGCAACAGGATAGTGTCTATGTAATCAGTATACAGCTTATGGTAAATTGGAGTCCGTCCTCTGGGTAGGGGTGGAAGCGAGCCGAGCCGAGCCGAGCCGGCTCGAGCCAAGCTCGATGCAGCTCGGGTGAGCAGTGGGCTCGGCTCGGCTCGGCTTGTTTCAAACGAGCTACGAGGGCTCGGCTCGGCTCGAATCGAGGCTCGAGCCCGCTCACGAGCCCGAACGAGCCAAAAAGGCTCGGCAGAATTTCACAGAATACAGAAGATTGACAGCAGAATTTCACAGCAGAATTTTGACAGATTCACAGTAGATTTTGACAGCAGATTTTCACAGCAATTTTCACAGCAATTTTCACAGCAATTTCACAGCAGATTCTCAGCAGCACATTGACAGACAGAGTAGCAGTTTAGTTGAACATTTACAAATCACAAATCACAAAGAGCAGTTCAACGGCGGCGATTCGATCCGACAGCGGCGAGTTCAACAGAGCAGATAGACACGTTAACATCGATTCACACATTCACAAATCACAACAAAGACGAGCGAGCGGTGAGTTCGGTAGCGGCGGCATTCGCTCGGCGATAGTAGAAACGGCGACTAGCGGCGTGAGCTGAACAATGACGGCGATAGCGATCTGCGGCGGCAGCGGCGATCCATACAGTTTAGTAGTGGAAAGAGAAGAATATAAATAAAATTGGTGGAAGCATTACCAGAACAGAAATTAGCTGCTCTTTACGACACTTTTAGGAAATGGAATGGTATGAATATCATCCTCTTCATCTTCTTCCTGAAACGATATATAATATTGAAGTTAACAAAATATTGAAGTAAACCAATGCAAAATAAAATAGACAAATATTGTATTACAAATAAACCTACCGCACTATAAAAGATCTCATGTCATCATTTGCACCTCGATCCATTAGAGGCACAAACCAAATGTTGAACCATAGCCGGACGTAAAGAACTCCGATAGTCATCTAATACTCGACCTCCAGCACTAAAAGTTGATTCTGAAGATACACTAGTAGCTGGTACAGTCAAGAAATTCTTAGCCATGTTAGAAACAACTGGAAATCTATGTGCATTCAAATTCCACCACACGAGCAATTTGAAATCCTTGTTATCTAAACTCTCGTTTATTTCATCTAGGTAGATAAGTAACTCTGACTTTGAAGGCTCGGTAGAAGTAGAACGCAAGAATGACTGAAACTGAGATGAAACTGATGATAATGAGCTACTTGTACCCACAATGAAGAAGAGGTTGCTTCACCCTCATGCTGCGCTCATTGTGCCGATAGTCCATCTCAAGCGTGAATACAAATCTTCCAACTCAACCTTGACATCAGTAAGCTCTTTTGCAGCTTTTGAGGGCTCGTACATTTGGTTGAAGCACCAACTAATGAACCTCATCTTAAACCTAGGATCAAGAATAGTAGCAAGGACCATGACATTGTTCTTTGCTTCCCAATACTTGTCGAACTTATCCAACATTGCAGTAGCCATTTGCTTCAAATACTCATCTCCAGAAGTAATTGCAGCTCTTAATGCAATCTTAACATTGACTATATGAGGATAAAAAATATTTGCCATTGGATAAGTTGATCCGAAAATGCGATAGTCACCTCGGATAAGGATTGCAATATTGGTGCAATTTTTCATAGAATAACCAATCTTCACCGATGGTTGCCATTGATAATTTGCATCCGTGTCGATAACACACTAAAGCATCCTTATAAGCAATACATCGACAACATTTTGTACGTCGAACTCCATCGTGTAGACACATCAAGACTCAATCCAGGGCTAATTTGCAAAGCAAGCGATGAGCAGATTTGTAAGAATTTGTGCATACGAGATGGAGACTTCTTTATACACTTCTGAGACTCTTTCTAAGAACTTCTCTCTCTAATTCGTAAATCTTGATGCATTCATTTCTTATCGTCTTTCGACCAATGAACTGATATAATGGATTTAAATATCTCATCAAAACATTGAACCAAGTATGCTCAGCCATCCTAAAGGGATACTCATGGACAATTATCATCTTAGCAATAATTCGACGAGTCTCATTGTGATCATATTCTGTAGGAGTAGCTACAAAAGGTAAACCAGTCTCACCTCCCATGGCAGGACTGAAGTTGATTTTTGCTTGAGCTTTCATCTTAGCCATCTTATTCATATATGGCGTGCACTTCGGTATATGTCTCATAAGATGTGAAGTTGCACCCCCTTGTTTGTACGACATCATTTTGTAGCAGAACCTACACTTTGCCTTTGAATCAACCTCTCCTTTCTTTGTCTTCGATGGAACATTCATCACCTTAAAATTTTTCCAACAATCCGATCTCTGTTTCTGTCTACCAGCTGCCTTTGGAGATCCTTTCTTCCTTTTTGCCCTCTTCTGTGACACCGTACATTCTTCGGTTGTCAATGCCACAGCGACTCCTTCAGCACCATTAGAACTTGAAGAGACCACATCAATATCATCCATGTCCTCATCAGATCGTACACCACCATGAACATCACCACCCAAAGCCTCCCAATCCACATCCTCACTCGAGGACTGCAATAAAACAGTTAAGATTCTTAATGTAATAATCACAAGATCTGTTTCTCTGTTTTAATATTTGTTTCTCTGTTTTAATATTGACAGTTAAGATTCTTAAACATTGTACATTGTACAATCTGCTTTCTCTGTTTAATAGCACATTCCAATCTCGAAAGACAAAAAATAGGAGCAAAACAGAAGCAAAGCAAAGCAAAACAGAGAAACAGAGATCTTACAGAAGCAAAACAGTCAAGATATTCACATAATCCCTAACCCTAACCCTGAGCAAAACAGAAGCAAAGCAGTCACATATTCACATGTTCTGTTATTCACATATTCACATGCTAATCCTAATCTCATTCACATATTCACATATTCTGTAGGGATCACATATTCACATTTTCATATTCCTCACCCTAACCCTAACCCTAATCCTCAATATTAGTAACCAGGCGACATCACAGACCGAGGCTCTGGTTCGGTAGAGGTCGAGGCGGTGTAGACCGTGCGAGCTCGCCCCTCTGCCGACGGGAGGCCCCGATGTCGGCCGCCTTCTTCCCTCGAGCACACGACTCCATGCTCCGTTCACGGTCCATGAGCGTCGGTTGGAGCCTTGAGGTGGCCGCGATGGATCGCGAAGGAAGAGTGTCGGGGTCGGGAGGATAGGGATCGGCTAGCTTGCCGCGTCGGGGACTCGGGAAGAAGATCGCCGTCACGATTCGGGATGGAGCTCGAAGGGCGGCGGAGCGTCGGAACGAAGGGAGCGGCCGATCGGGAAGGATGCCGAGCGCGCGCGTGGGGAAGGAGTGAAGGGCGGCGATCGGCACGCCGCTAGCTACGAGCGACGCCCGCGACGGGATGACTTAGGGTTAGGGTTAGGGACGGCGGCGACCAACCGCATCGCATCGCTATACATCGATCCACCGACCGCATCGGGCGCATCGCCATTGGGCTGGGCCGACCGCGGCGTGGTGGCGTCACTGGGTGGGCTCGGCCGTCTCGCACCGAGCTCGCCGAGCCAACGGCGGCTCGCGGCGCTCGAGCTGGCTCGTTTTCTCCGACTACAAAGTGCACTCGGCTTACCGCGAACGAGCCGAGCCGAGCCGAGCCGGCTCGAGCTCGTCCGAGCCGAGGCGGCTCGCGAGCCTCAAGCCGTTTTCCAGCCCTACCTCTGGGCATGATTGGGTGATGGAAGATCCTTAAAACTTGATTGGGTGATGGATCAACCTGACATTGTTGTACTTGCTAGTGATAGACTTGCTCTGGACCATGATCCTCATGCTGATTGTCGATTGTGAATTGATGACCTGATTACGGTTGAAGGGGTTGCTATCGACAAATCAGCTATTGCTCCTCGGGCATTGAGTGACCTTCTTTGATAACATGCCCCTGAGTCCAGGCCTAGGTAACTTTGGTGCCACTGGCTGAGGAACCACACGAGGTGAGTTACCTTGTGAACCAAACAAAGCAGGAGCTTTGTAGCCAGATGGAACTTGATCGACTGATGGAACTACTAAAATTGGTGTTATATGATTAGACGAACCTCTAATTAGAAGTTATAGACATGGATTCACTACGGCAGGTGGTGTCGGCATGTTAGCAATGGCCGATGAATTGGTTTAAGATCCAACCAAAGTTTTATCAGTGTATCCATATATATGCTTATTAGTTGGACATGTTGGTGCCATCGGCGGTATGGCCGTATGGCCGATGAAACATGTTGTAAGTTTCATGTAGAAGCTACCCACTGACTATTCTTGATGAGGTTCTTCACAAAATTCTACGTATTTGGAGAAAATGTGGTATATCATGGTAATTTTGGAATCGGCAAAAAATCGTCTCCGACAAAGTTGCCAGTTCCTGTAATAGACCTTTCATGCAAGCATAGAGAGAGGATCAAATGTACTCGCAAACATCGAAGAGTTGTTGATGAGAGTCTGATGCATAGATTGATTGGCAAGATCGTTGAACTGGCCTGGGGTAACTTGATACATGCTCGATGGACTCGTCGTAATTGGTGCTAGAATCAATGAAATCGGTGGAACGGTAGTCGGCGATACAAAGTCCACACACTAGGAAGATCCCCTTCTATTGGAACAATAGTACCATCGCGTTTCTTGGTGAAACATCGCCGATACCTGTCCTTCGACTCCTTCATCTTTTGATTGAATTCTGCTTGGGCTTCTGCCAAAAGTTCTTCAATCTTTGGAAGATGTAGATTTTCTTTGGAAACTTCAAAACTACCCGATGGCTTTCCATAGAGCTGATGGATTGGTAGCATTGGGATTGGGCTTGGGTGACATCTTAATCTTGATGAGGTGATTTGGGTCTCACTGGTATGCCAAGAGTGTGGTACCGTAGAAAAATTCCTGACAGCGACGCTGTGTCCCTATGGAGAGTGCTCCCTATCAACATATACATGTGCTAGCCAATTTTTCAGCAAATCGGAAAGTCGATGATAGATAAATCTGAACAAAAGCTGATTCTGGGTAAAATGTCGATGCGAAGCAATAACAAATAGGAACAAATCTCAAAATAAGAAATTTGTAACTCATGGATTGATCAACACTTCGATGTGAAGCGATATTGATCAAAGTCGAATTATAGTGGTAAGATTTTACTAGCTATGGCCTACTCCCAAGGTACAGGAAAAGTAGTGCAAAAAGGTATTAAAGGTTGGTGTTTGCAAGTTTTTTGTCAACCGATACAGGGTATTTATAGTCTAAAACAGCTAACTCAATCTTCTTTTTTTGTGTCGACTCAATCTTTCCTATGATAAAGTCCCTGTCATCTTCTAAATCTTCATATTTTTCGAACTCTTGTTGATGTTTTCCTTCTTCGCATCTACGTTTCCTTAATCGGCATCTTCTTGAAACTTGTAGCATGGCCGATGCTTGCCTTCGATTTTGGCAATCCTTCAACTTTCGTTAACATTACGTCAAATGCCAAAAAAAATATACTATTTCTGACTATTTTCCTGCCAAAATTTAGCAGCCGCAGATACTTGGAATACTGATAGGTGAAAAGCTACATACCACTTGTGCGCTTGCGGATATAAATTTATACGCGTATCTAGTGTTAACAAAGTGTCACTCTTGCTCTCTTTAGGTTTCAGCATTTAATTTCATCAATTCACTTTCCTAGAATTGCATGCTAGTGGGGGTATTCTTTTGGGTTGTGGCTGATAGTTTTTATCTGCACTTTTCAATATGACAATAGACGGCGGAGATGCCTATGTAGATGACGCACACAATTATCAGCTTGAAAAGTCATTTAGAGAATTCGCTTCAAAAAGCTGTCTTGTTTCGATGTTTAGCCTTTTGGCTTCTGAAGAAGCCAAAAACCAAGAAGTACAACGACAGTGTATATGACTTGACCTAGGATGCAAAATCCACTACAATTGTGTGGGAGCTGTTTGCTAGAGCTTGCAAAACACACTACTGAGCTCTTAGTCGATTGGGTTCTCGTGAAAAATCCGTTTTCCATGTACTTAATTGCAAAAATTCAATTTAGCCAAAAGTTTTAACAATCCCATTTACCTCTTGGGCATCTGATTTTTTTTTTTTTGCGAGAAAGCATCCTATCCTTTCGCTCGGCCGGCCCAATAGCGTTGGTTGGCCAGGTTTGTGTAACGATTTGAGGAAAAAAAAAAAGAAGCATTAAAACTCTTGTTGCCTGTAAATCTGTACTATGGCTCGAGGCCCAGCCCTATATCTCTGCTGGGCCGAGCTTGGACAGTGATCTATGACGCAAAAATAAGCTAAGGCCTGTTGGTCTGACCCGGTCTGGAGATGCTCAGGTCAACCAGCAGCATGGTAAGAAATCTTCAGGAATACGTGATGAACTGATGATGTCGCCAATGACTGAACTTTCATTTGAGTCTATTTCCCCAATTTTTTTAATCAAGCTCTTTTATTTGAGTTGACTCAGGAACAAGTTGCAGGAGAGCCAATTGGTGCGACGAGCCGGAGCCTCTTCGTACGATCATTTTACTGTTCTCCTTTAAAAAAACATTTCCTGCAAATAGCTCTTTGGACGTTAGGATATGGATGGCTGCTTCATTTGTCAATTTCTTCGAGTTGTGTGCGGTTAAACTCATATCGAAAGAGAGGCCGGGTGTGTTCTTGATTTGATCACCGATTGTGACCCGACCTATTATAATAGAAACCACAGCCAGAGAGAGTGCTTGCAAACAGAATGTCAGTCTAGCATTCCCGGTTACCATATTACGAGAGGAATGAATGAACTGCACTGACTGATACTTGACATGTACTATGCTTCTACAAGGAGTTGCATACCTCCAAACAGGAGAATTTTTATTCTACTAGTTGTAAGGGGTAGTAGTAGAAATCAAATCTGGTCATCGATTTTTTAAGGATATTATAGACTTTTTGTCTTGACTAAGTTTTTTAATCCTATTATGGACCTTTTGTTAACATAAACTAAATCCCATCTCAGTCTTGTGTGCCGCAGCCTGTGCACACCGCGCCCGTTGGAGATCCCGATGCCTCCCAGAACTCCAGCAGCTCCACGCCGACGGCCCTCGCTGCGGCTGCCACGGCAAGGATGGATGTTGGCGGCAGCAGAAACTATTGATTTGCACATCCATGCATTTTTGGATTAACAATGTATAGTTTTTATGAGGAATGTGTAGTTACAATTCTATCCCTAAGTGAATTGTACTTTGTCATATTTGGTAGTGTAGTACAACTAAATTCTAACTAATATAATTCATTGGATATAAAAGAATGGGCGGTCTATATTAATTTATGGATACAGTAAAACAAAGCTCCCAAATAATCCCATAGGAAGAACCATTCGAATAATATCCAAAACATGGTGCACAAATAGGTACAAGATAATCCACCACCACCTCTAGCAACATGATCATTACTCCCTCTGTTTTTTTAAGTGGTGTTTTTTATTTTTTAGGTCTCCGAGACTATTACTTTTTGTAACTTTATCTTATTATGTACTAATAAGATTAAATTGTATAAAACCGCATGTATTGTGGTCATGGCCGCACAAAAACTATATATTCTTTGACAGTGACACTTAACCTTAGGTTTTATGGTCATTAGGTTTCACAAAACCCCACCTTAATCAAATCAAACCCGAACTGACTAGGAGGCGCCACCTTCGGAGCCACATTGGCAGCCTCTCCCATCCACCATGGGCATCCAGCCGTTGCTGCCCTGCCCCATCACCATCGCTCAGCCATCCCATACCAACTCCTTCTGCTCCGCTACCGTGGGGGAAGCCCTTACTCTGAGGCCTCACATGTAAATTAAGGTCTTGCTTCCAACAATTTAACAGTGTAGGGCATCAATTAGGGGGCTTTTCATTACATTCCTAGGGCATGCATTTGGCACTAAGGATCGATGGGAGGATGCGATATGGTTTTGAGAAAGGTTTGTGCTCACCTTGCCTTTTTTTTGCATCTTGTTACATCATTTTGCGGCAACCGAAGTGTCTTGAGACAATGGGAGCAATTTGGCCAGGACAATGGCTGTTGTGGGGGTGGTCCAACCCCCGTGACTGGGCCTTGCAAACTAGTCTAATATGTAATAAACCCAATAGTGTAGAGGAATATACCAATTGTAGGATCGAAATGACAACAGGGGGGTGAATGGTGCCTTTGAAAAATTTGCCCGAGTATCCACACAATTTTCTTCTCCGATAGCTATAGAAGCTATGAAGAGGAAGCTGAAATGCAGAACCTGAAAAAAGCTATGAAGAACTCACTGAGAAAGAAGAGAAGAGCAAAGGCAAAACTGAAATTGGCTTTTGCCGAAATCAGAAGGTTCAACTGCTACTTCTTTGCCTGAAGACTGAAGATTGGTATCTACTTCATAGCCGAGATAAGAAGATAGACTGCAGATTACAAAACCAAAAACTGAATAACATTAGAGCAGATGGAAAGTAACTACTTGGCAGAAACTCAGACTTGATTTTATAGCACAGCCGACAATAGGAGATATGCTGCAGAGCTGAAAACAGGAAGGGCTGCCAAAAACTGAAATAGAACCAAAACTGCAGCTGCGCTTCCAGATTTGGCCAAACAGGTATAGTACTGATCAAAAGGATTTGCCGACCACAGTCAAGAAGCAAGCCAAAAAAGAAAAAGGAACTGGACACAAGAACCAGTCCAACCGAAAGCAGAAAAACAGAGAACTGTCAATCAGTTACTCCTCTCCTCATATTAACTCATCAGTACTTCCATCCAGACTGAAAACTTCTTGCCCAGTGAGAACCGAAAAGTGAAAGGAGCATACAGGCGCTTGAGGACAGACTGAAATTGATCGGAACAGCAAGTACTTGAGAAGGGGTAAAAACTGAAACCAAGATTGATCTATTGATGCTCTTCTCAAGTATACTGAACCGGACTATAAACTAAACAGTAGGACAACCTCAAGAATCAAGGGAAAATAAGACAAGACCAACTCGGCTGAAAAGAGCAAACTGAGCAGGGAACAGACAGACTGATGAACCGACAAAAGCTGACTGAATCAAGAATACCCAGGCTATAAACAGTCTACTCGGTGAAAACAAACCGGTGGTCAGGTAAATTGATCAGGAGATCTCCCAGAGACCAAGACAACTGGTAGAACAGTCTATTTGTCAAGAAGGTCTTGATTTCCAGTGGGAGATAAATCAAAATTCTTGATGGAGGACAAACTGCAAACAAGAGCTGAAATCAAAGACTTTCTGCAGTCCAACAAACAGCCGAGAGACAACACAATAGGTGCTGTAAAGCCAAAAGTATATCTCTCCTCTAAGACTGAACCGAGTGAAAGCAAGAACTCAACAACTCAATTGGTGCTGCTGCAAAAGAAGAAGATAGAGCAATACTTTTGATGGACAAAAGGAGAACTCCAAGAAACACACTAGCATGCAGCTACCCAAGAGAAACCAATAAGTTTGGCAACCGCAAAAGAATTAAAAGCAGCAGAAGAGGATTAAACCGAATGGAGACTAATGCTGGCTGAAAAACATGAAGAGCCAGCCGAAATGAGCAGCAAAAAACAGAAGATCAATCCAAAGCATTAAGTTCTCAAATTGATATTGATACGAAGATTTACGCGATTACATATGAGGGATTTCTCAGCTCACCACTCTCTCAATCTCACACTAACTAAATCTCCATACATGCTTGAAAGATCAAGAAGCCTACTCCATACAAACAAGGAGAGACACAAACATAGAACTATCACACCCACTCTCTCTCTCTCTGGCTAGAAAGTTCACGATGCTTGACTGCTTCTCTGAAAAACTGAACAAGACTAAAACCAAAACAGCAGACTGACTAGGAAACGAAAATTCAGATTGAAAGAACAGTTCAGCAGAGAATTAGGCAGAGCAGGAAGCATTTGACTGCAAGAACTGAGACTCTAAAAAGGAACAACAGAATCAAAAGCGATTGTCAAGAAGCGATCTGTCAAAACAAGGTGCCAAAAAGATGGGAACTCGGGAATTCCCAAATAGCCTTGAGGCAGATTTCTAACATGGAGCAGCAATCTGAGATAGCTCTTCACAAGAATTCATTTCATCGTCTAGAAGAACCGAGAAGAACAGAATGAGGCAAACATAACAGTGGCACACACATAGAAAAAAATGAAATCAAAGCATCTTAGACTCACATAAACTCAAATAGATACCAAGAGATGAAAGATTACAATATCAGGAGTTTACATCCGTTTCATCCCATCAATCAAACCCTACATCCCCTCAAAGGGGTATGCAGCCCCCAACACCTATTTATAGCCCTTGGCTAACGGGTCTCCAACCCGTTACGGGTTAAACCCTAACGGAGCTGTCTCCGCTTGTGCGCCTTGCGACTTACCACCGCCCCCCCACACTTCCGGAAGCTTCCGCGCCCTTGTCGTGTACGCATGACCGCACTGACTCCGACCGACAGACCTCCGACTCCTCCCGAGTCTAGTCCCGGCATGCATGCGCCGCACACGACCGCAACTGGTATCCGACCGTCTAAACCTCGACTCCTCCCTGAGTCTAGTCCCGATCCATTCACCGTTGCCCGTCGTGTCCACCTCCGGTAGCTCCAGCTCCGGTTCCTCGTCTCCCGGCTCGCAACCACCTCAGCAGCCTCGATCATCCTCGGCGTCTCCAACCGTCGGACCTCAACACCTCCGTGCCTAGTCCCGGTCCTCCCACGCCTCTCCATGACCTAGCTCCGGCATCACGCACCACACGCACAAGCAAACCGTCACATAGCACCGCTCGATACAGTAAGCATAATAAAGTTCAAACCTGTCGAAACATCAGAATATTCATCCTAATCCTATTGACCAGGTTTGACCAAGTCCTACCGAGCCCGTTGCACCCCACAACGACATGGTCCGAACCAACCAACTCAAACTCGACTTCCCTAAGCCGATGTCAATTACTCATCATAACACGGGATGACCTCACATGGTCTCTCACCAATATATCATCATCCTTTATGAGTACTAAGGGGCAGGATGGAGATTTCCCATCCTACCCCGCTCATGTATATTTCCCATCCTCTCATTCTCACTCACCATCTCTCCTTGTGTTGGTTCTCCTCTCCTTCTACCAGTCCCATTCTATTCTGTTTGGTCTATAGCCACAACAGATGGCGCCGTCCGTGGGGACGACTAGAAGTTATGTATGGAAGAGATTTCTCCAGCATTCAACAGATGCAGTGACTATGTGGATCTTTTCTGTCCCTAGGAGCATACTGCTTCATTCATGGTGTCTGTACTATCTGGCGGGCTACCAGCGACAGATAAGTAGCTCGCTCGCTAAACATTTAACCATCCTGATTAGGGAGGTGTATGGGCTTTGCATGTATACATCGCCATGTTTTGTAGATGGTGTATTGATAGATCTAGTTGTATGGGCTCTGCCTGTATACTTCGCCATGTTTTCTAGATGGTGTATTGAATAGATCTAGTTGAATCACCCATTCTTATATTGCAGTTATCTCCGCTCTACCCGGGGGTGTTCATGCAGGGAAGTGATGTCTTGGATGACTTGGTGGCGTCACCCTTCTGGCCAGGGTGGTACGCGCGTCTTCGGCTTGTCCACGTCGGACTTCGCACGGTGTACGCCCCGCCAAGCACGCCTTCATGCCGCACCGGCTCGTCTTCGCTGACCGTGGACTCAGCGCCGCACCGGCTCGTCTTCGCACAACCGTGGACTCCGCACCGCACCGGCTCGTCTCCGTGCGACCAGGAGCTTCGTGCCGTCCCCGAGTCTCCGCTCGTCTCCACACCGAACGGTTTACGCCTCGCCAAGCATGCCTTCGTGCCACATTGGCTTGTCTCCGCGCAACCGTGGACTCCACGCCGCACCGGCTCGTCTCCGTGCGACCAGGTGCTTCGTTGGTGCGGGGACACATGCAAATTCTTCAAGTCTAAGTATCGCATCAGCCTAAGCGTGTGTTACTGGGGTTGCGCAAACTACTCCAGTGACTACCCCGACCGCCGTCTGGACACCGCAACCTGTTAGTAGCCGGTAAGGACCAGCCGCATCATTTTTCCCTACCTTTTCTCTTTCACAGCACACACTAACAATCTCTCCCCTGTATTTACAGTCCCTAGAACCCCTCTATGGCTACCGCAAATGGATCGATCTTCAGATCCACCCTACGGACCAATGGGACATCGACTTCAAGGAGTGGAATGTCGCAAGGTCATTGGAGATGCAGGAGGACGAGCGCCGCAAGAACGAGCAAACCCTGCGTATACAACATGAGATGAAAGCTCATCTCGAAGCGTGCTCGCGTAGGGAGTGGGAGAATCGCGAGAGGGAGCACGAGAGAAAGAGGGAAATGACGACGAATGCAAAAGAGGCCGCCGAGGAGTTCAACGCCGAGCGGGCAAGGAAGAGAAAATGACCCCGGTCCATATAATAGGTCGTACGAGCAGTTGGGTGGGTTAGTCACATCTGATGCTATATGATATGTATGTAATAAAAAAGTACGCGATATGTTACTCCCAACTGTATTATGAAGTTTATTTAAATCCAAACAAGCCTATTATCTCGTCTTTTCAGATTCAATGATTTACATAGCAAGTCATCTAACAATATTAACATATCGATTTTCTCCGCACACGAATTCTCAGTAACATCAAAATATCACTTACCATCGTATGTACCGATCGTTCTACGGTTAATCGTTTCTAAAAAAAATTTCAAAATTTTTTACACACCTACAACATACAACGACCATAAACTTTATTACAACTCCAGCAGATTTTTTCCCAGCTAAAAACTACAAAATTGATAAAATTAAAAAATTCACGGGGGACTGAGTGCAGTTGCCCAATGGGGGGGCGATTGCATTAAAAGTCGCCTAATGGGGGTGACTTCATGCAGTCGCCCGAGTGTAGGGCGACAGGTCTGTCGCCCCTCCACTGGATGATTGGCTCCAGTCATCCCCTATTAGGTGATTGTAGCCTATTTTTTCAAAAAAATTCATACGGATATATTTCCGTAATTTGAATAAAAAATAGATTATTTGCAAAAAAAATCCGGTTTTGGAGGTGTGAGGGAGGTAAGAGAGAACGACGCCCCTAAATTATTAGTAACGTCTCTGAGAAAACGCTATCCCTGTTCTAGAAGTCCAAGACTTGTGCAGTACCACCTGTCAAAACTGCCAACTTCCCGGCCTCTTCCTTGGACCTTCCTTCCCTCGCAGCCGCCGAAATCCTTTGTGAGATTTCCTCCTTCCGCCCGTCCTTGACCCAGCCCCACGCTCAGACGGAAACCAACGCAGGTCGCCATCAATCAATTGAGTCCGGCCTTCCGTGTCGCCTCTTAATTTCCTTCCTTAATCTCGATGGTTTTGTCCAACGCGATGCGCGTGTGCGCAAGGAGCTGTACAGCCGGAGGAATTGAGCAGCCGGTCGGGACGCAACGCGATTAAGCGACCGGGTCCTCGCTTTTACCTCTTCCTCTCTCGCGTTCCTTCCTTCTTGTGCTGCTGCTATATAGCCGCCGCGAAGTCTTCCCTCCCCTCGCTATGCTCTTCCTGTTCTTGCACAATTCACAGGCCCGCCCCTTCTAACTGCGGTTGGTCTTCAATCTGCAGAGGTGCGTCCAACTACTTGATTTGATTCTATTTCACAAACTTTTTTGAAAAAAAAAAGATCTTGACTTTGTTGCTGTTCTTTCCTCTCTTTTTTGGTGCTCATTAATTTACTCGTTCTTAGTTCTAGTTCTTGGAGTTGGAATTTGGTGCGTTCATGGCACGAGCGAACGATCTTTGACCAGCTCTGTGATGTCTCAATCCTCCGCAGGAACTCAACTGCTTCAAAATCTGACTACCAATATCGGTTAATTACTTGCTGCGGCACCAAGATTTCAAGATGAGCGCCGCGAAGAGATCGTTCTTCACGTCCAAGAAGAAGGCCGCCAATGGCCGGGGCTCCTCCCGGACCAACAACCCCTTCGACTCCGACTCCGACGACGCAGACAGGCAGCAGAGGCCGGCGAGGGCCTCCTCCGTGCCTCCCCCGGTCGCCGCCACGGGCGACCAGCGGACCTCCCTCTTCGTCGGCGGCGCCGACGAGAGGGGGGCGGGGTTATTCTCGTCGGCTGCTGGGAGCCGCTACAGGAACGACTTCCGCGACGCCGGCGGCGTGGAGAGCCAGTCGGTGCAGGAGCTGGAGGGCTACGCGGCGTACAAGGCCGAGGAGACCACGCAGCGGGTGCAGGGCTGCGTCAGGATCGCCGAGGAGATGAGGGACACCGCGTCCAAGAGCCTCGTCACCATCCACCAGCAAGGGCAGCAGATCACGCGCACGCACATGATGGCCGTCGACATTGACCAGGATCTCTCGAGGGTAATTTTTTTGAGATTTTCCTTTCTAGCTTCCCAGGCTGCAGAATTTAGTTGGTTAGTCACTTGGTTGTAGCTTAATTCTGTTGGAATACTTAGCACATAGTGAAAGTACTCCCATACCAAAATTGGCCAGTTTCAGAAATCCTGAACACCACCATAATTGAAAACCTGGAACTAGTAACACTACCTAGTGGTTTAGATTGCGGCATCAAGTTGTAAATTTATGGTGCGGAATTGCTGGTTGCTGGCATGTTCGTGGCAAGGGCTAAAGGGATGGTTTTCCACACTTTATTCAGGGGGAAAAGCTACTCGGTGACCTTGGGGGTTTATTTTCCAAGAAGTGGAAACCAAAGAAGAATGGTGCAATTAGGGGTCCTATGCTAACTAGAGGTAACTTTCATTCTATCTTGAAGTAGACTGCAAGAAAAGTCTGGAGAAACTTGGGACTCTGGTGTTTGTTCTCTGCTGTTTGTAACTGAAAGGATGGAATGACATGGATGCAGATGATTCCTTCATTCGGAAAGGCAACCATTTGGAGCAAAGGCAGAAACTGGGGCTGTCAGATCATCCACCTCGATCAAATGCACGCAAATTCCTATCTGAACCAACATCAGCGCGAGAAAGTTGAGGTATTCAGACAGAGAATTGCTGTGGATATTCCAAAATTTCTGCTCAGGATCACATATGCAAGTGATCGATTTCCCAACTGTGCATTTTCTGATCATCTGGTTGTTTTGCACAGGTGGAAAAGGCGAAGCAGGATGATGGCTTATCAGATCTTAGCGACATACTGACCGAGCTGAAAGGCATGGCCATTGACATGGGCTCTGAGATTGACAGGTAAATGTCACATTTCACCCTTCTTCGGTATAGACTAACAGACACTTTTTTTGAGATTGATGTATAGTTATGCCAAATACATGATTTTGTTCTCTAACTCGTAGCACTTCATACTAATAGCCAGTATATGCTTCATCAAGTCTTCTCAATGGTAGCCGATGAAATCTTTTCCTTTATTTATACTGTAACAGCTAACAAATAACATCAGCTTTGACCAAAGTATCTCGAATTACAGATAATTTACTATCTGACAATTTGGATTGTCAATATCTGATCTGGAATACTTTTTGTAATACTATTTTAGCAATGTTGTTTCAAGCTGTAACCTTTATGCAGGCGTGAGTGTGACATGCTTTTGTGTATTTGGTTGGTCTCAGGCAAACAAAGGCTTTGGGTGATGGAGAGAGGACTTCGACGAGCTGAACTTCAGGGTCAAGGGAGCAAATGCTCGAACTCGCCGTCTGCTTGGAAGATAAAAGCATACATTCTTGTCACTAGAAGGGCCTTTCCACTCGTCTTCGGTAGTCTACTTTGTGGGTCATTAATTCTGATGATTTTGTGCATCAGATTTTGATCAGGATCGTTGGTTGGGAGATGTCAGAATTTACTGTATATATGCTATAGACACTATTATCTTCTCTATGCTAATAGTTCTGCGCCATTGTTTGAAGGATCTGTTTGAATTTTCATTTGATTTTTCGCAATCTCATCTCTATACTAATGTTGTGTGCACGACATATCATAAGAGAGCACCACATCACCCCATTTTCCGTACCGCCCCGATTTCCCATTTAATGGACACAAACGTACTTGAAAATGGCATTGGCGTAAACTTCGAAGTTCCAACTAATTGGATTAAGGCATCTTTTTTTATCGGCTTCTAAAAGTAGCTTTTAGTTTTTACAACAGTATCTAACTTTAAACAGAGTATTTTTTAAGATTATATCTATAAATTAATTAAAGTACACGTTAAAAACCCAACATTTGTATCAATCAAAATCACAAGCGAATATCTCTCTTTTCGTAATCTCTGCTGTAAACAACTAAAATTAAAAAAATTTAACCAAAAAACATAAGGCACAACCATATCAAATAGGCCATAAACATGGAAGTTGATTGACTTTAATTGTCATGCTTAGATGGAACCGCTGGGATGTGAAAATAGTGAGGAAAAAACATGGTAAATCTCTTCACTGCACACATTATCCTCCATTTATTTTTTAAAAGAAACCTCAAATAGGGCTGTCACTGGATAGGTATGGGTAACCCAAATCCATACTTAATTTTTATCCATACTCATTTAAAATGATATTACCTACACCCAAATGAAAAGGATATACCCAATGGGTTTGGGTAACCCAGTGGGTAAAGAAGGAAAGGGAGGGGTTAAGTCAAAGAAGCTTATGAAAAAGTTTTATAAAACTTGTATTTCAATTTCAACCTCGTGTTCACACCACAAAGTTTCTTGAAATCAATTAAAATTTATTGGAGATGATTCTCGTGTAGCGAGCTACTCTATGCAATTAGCGGGGCTTGGCGCACGTAGGCCCCACATACTTTTATAGGAAGCTTTGTAAACTTTAGTATTTGAAATTTTAATATTGTGTTCACATCATAAAAGTTTCTAAATCGATTGAAATTTGTTGAAAATGATTCTTATGGGAGCTAGGGATGGCAATTGTGCTGCTTACCGTGTACCGTGGGTAAATACCCTATGGAGTGGGTATAAGATGTATTTTCTACCCACGGGTATGAAAATGGAAACTCCACCATCCATCGGTAAACAGTGCATGATATGAATTATAGATGATAACTTTTTTGTGCATGAGATAGTAAATTTGCCAACTGTAAGTAACTACATAAATTATAGATGATAACTTTATGTGTATGAGATAGTAACACGCGTGAGAACTGTAGGTAACTTTATAAATTACAGATGACAACTTGATGTGTATACGATAGTAACTTTACTATAATTAATAAACGCTAGTAACCGTCCGTGGAGTAGGATGGTAGGGTGATTAACCGGTTAGGTGCATTAGAGTCGCGCTTATTCTCGCGTGTAGCTCTTGAATAATACTTCTATCTATCTATCTATCTATATATATATATATATATATATATATATATATATATATATATATATATATATACATATACATATACATATACATATATATATATATATATATATATACATATACATATACATATACATATACATATACATATACATATACATATACATATACATATACATATACATATACATATACATATACATATACATGTATATGGGAGCATATCTATTACTAATGTACTATTCTATATAACATGCTAATGCGAATGTTGGCCATCGGATCCGAATTGAACGACCAAGATTCATAAGGGTGGAGCACCAATACATTTAATCTTTTTGCACTTAACCCCCATTGCAAATGTTTTTTCCTCATTAGCCCCCGCCTCCCTCTCCAGACGCGAAAGGGTTAGGGTTAGGCAAAAGGGGCGGCCTCCCTTCATTCGCAGCGCCGCCGCCTCCCTCTAAGCCGGCCTCCTCCTCGAGCTTCCTTACCGAATGCGGCTGCCCTCTGACCCAACCTCCTCCCTGAGTGCCGACACCCTCTTAGCTGGCATCCACCCCGAGCGCCGATGCCCTCCGAGCCGGCCTCCTCCCCGAGCTTCTTCCCTGAGTGCCGCTGCCCTCCAACCCGATCTGCTCCCCGAAAGCTGCCGTCATCCGACCCAGCCTCCTCCTCAAGACCCCTCCCCCACTGGAAGAAGCCCTACCGCATTCTTCCCGAGCAAATTTCTGTGAATCAAATTTTTGTGCATGTATGTGTAAAAAGAAAACTATTTGTGTATCAAAGTTCTGTGGTGTTCAATGAATTGCCAATTTCAATCATATTTGTTAATCCAATTTCTGTGGTAGATGTTGCATGTATGTGTAAAAAGGATGTGTGTGATGGATGTTGGTCTTCTTCAGCTAAGGCAACAAGGCTTTGGTTAATTTTAGAGTTATCTTCAGCTAAGGCATCAGAGAAGGCTCGATGGTCTGTAGGATTGTACATTTTGGTGCCAGATGTTGCTGTGCCTGTTATGTTGCTGTTCGATGGTCTACTAAGATTCAATTAGTCAGTTATATTCGTGTAATTTTGGTTATGAAATTCTTCTGTTTCTATGACTGTTGCACACATTTTCTAGAGAGAGAGAGAGAGAGAACAAGAAACTCTGCTACATATGTGCACTATAGATACTGAACAAGTATGGTATATATGGAGAAGATGTAGGGAGGCAAAAGTAGTTTTTAGAAGTTCTAGAAAATGTTTGGCCGTTCTCTTGTTTCAATTTCAATAATTTTGCAATGTGGTGCCAAACATCAGCTGCCATATGGCAGATATCCATGTGTTCTTTAGCTTGGACCTAGCAAGATAAAGATTTGCGCTATGCCATAACAATAATTATGATAATTCTAGTTTGTCACACTGCTTAAACTCTTTATATTGCAGGCAGCTATACACAGTTCGTGATGGTGGAACCATTGCTTTGGATTGGTTACTAGCCTCTGATTATGAAGGTTTTGCGAATTTTAGATAGTTTGAGATTGATTGGCAAGCAAGGGGCCTGCACGCCTGACCTTTGTGCTATGTTGCAGCTAGAGATGGTTCTTGTGATGGAATTATTTCTGAAGATGATTCAACACCCCTTGTTGTTGTGATACCTGGATTAACTTGTGATTCTACTGCTGCTGTAAGTTCCGATGGTTGGTCTAACAAACTGATTGGTTTAATCAAGAGCTGGAAGTTGACCATATGACCCATATTTGGTGTTGGACAATCTTTATTAATTGTTTTACGAAAGATGCAGTGGTTTGTTGCAGTATGTGAAACACTTGGTATTTTCTATGGCAAGCAAAGGATGGAACGTTGTTGTAAGCAATCACAGGGGTCTGGGTGGCATCTCCATAACAGTAAGTTCTCCCATACAGTAAAATCTTATGATAACAAATATGTCCTTGATAAGTTAGTCAAACCTTGAATATATGTTCTGGCACCAGAAAAAAATGTACAGATGTCAGTGGCGAAAAATGTTAGCTGGCAATTGTTACTCGATTTTTAGTATTTTCCCCTGGCAGTCCGATTGCTTTTACAATGCCGGATGGACGGAAGATATCCGTGAAGTCCGGGGCGTAGCCAGCCAGCAGCTGGGCCTCGGGCCCAGTCCACTGGGCTAGGCCTATTTGCACATATTCTTCTATTTAGCTAGTGTTATAAGTGAGTAATTTTGATCTGGGTCTCGGGCCATTGCCCCGGCGGCCTGAGGCCCAGCTCCGCCACTGCATGAAGTTGTTATTACCTTCATCAAAAGTATCCAGAGGCTCCACTATTCACTGTTGGGACAAGCATAGGTGCCAATATTCTGGTATACCTTGTTATATATTGTTTTACTGCAAATAATATTTTTAAAAAACCTACTTTATTTTTATATTTTTATTCATCGCCCATTTAGGTCAAGTATCTCGGAGAAGAGGGTCAAAGTACTCCTGTAGCTGGTGCTGTCTCTATTTGTTCACCCTGGGATCTACTGGTTAGTGAGCCACAGTTAATTGATTTAGCATTTTTTTTGCACATTTTTTATGTTCCGGTTTTAATATTGTTCTTTATGCAGGAATGTTTTGATTTAAATCTCAATTATACTACACTTTAATTTTTAAATAGCACTGCTATCTGTTTCTTTTCATTTGCACACTACTTCCCTTGGTGTCTTAGTTAATAAACAACAAATGATACTCCTCTAGTGCTTCATCTTACTAGTACTACACTTTGATTTTCACTGGCTTTATATCACAATAGTTTGGCATCTCACATCAATTTTGCAGGTGACCAACAGATTTATTTCTCGCAAGTTTGTGCAACGATGCTACGATAGAGCTCTTGCAATGGGTCTCAAAGGATATGCAAAACTGTATGTATTTGTTAGGCTCTTTGCCTCACTAAGTATTTAAAAAATATTATCATTATGTATGATCTGCCTTGACCTTTATTGATACATTACCATCTTTTTATGCGATAATTGTAGTACTTGTTAGTAGTTTGGGTATTTCATCATGTGATCTTTAATTGATCTGTGCCTTAAGCTAGGAGGGTGGGTACTGTAGCGAATCTTAGTAGTTGTGATCCTCCTATAGTACAATTGTACAAGTGCTGCAACTGCAGGATGTACACTTCATTTACTGATCATCTGGATCATCTGATCAAAGAAGGCATTAGGAAAAAACCATGGAGCCTTCTCTGCTGCCTTAGCTGAAGATAACTTCAAAATTAACCAAAGCCTTGTTGCCTTACCTGAAGGAAACCAACATCCATCACACACATCCTTTTTACATGTACATGCAACATCCACCACAGAAATTGGATTAACAAATACGATTGAAATCAACAATTTATGAAACACCACAAAACTTTGATTCACAAATAGTTTTCTTTTTACACATACACGCATAGAAATTTGATTCACAGAAATTTGCTCGGGAAGAATGTGGTGGCGGGCTTCTAGTGGTGGAGGGGGCTTGGGAGGAGGCTGGGTTGGATGGCGGTGGCTCTCGAGGAGCGAGACCGGGTCGAGGCGGCGGCGCTCGGGAAGAAGCTTGGGAGGAGGCCGGCTCGGGAGGCGTCGGCGCTTGGGGAGCAGATCGGGTCGGAGGGTGGCGTCGGGAGGTGGCCGGCTCGAAGGGCGTCGACGCTCGGGGAGGACGTCGGGTCAGAGGGCGGCCGCATTCGGTGAGGAAGCTCGGGAGAAGGCCGGCTCAGAGGGAGGCGGTGGCGCTGCAGATGGAGGGAGGCCGCCCCTTTCGTCTAACCCTAACCCTGTTGCGTCTAGAGAGGGAGGCGCTGTGTCTGGAGAGGGAGGCGCGGGGAAAAGGGAGGCGGGGCTAATGAGGAAAAACATTCGCAGCCGGGGGTTAAGTACAAAAAAGATTAAGTGGATTGTGTGCTCCCACCCTCATGAATCTTGGCTGTTCAATCTAGATCTGACAGCCAACGTTCACATTAGCATGTTGATATATATATCGTTTGAATTTGATTTGTAGGTTAAACTCCTACTCCTCATTTTCAATTAGCACATGATCTGTTCTTCTTTCTAGGGTACAAACTTGATTTGTATTTGTTTGAGAATTCTTAACTATGTTTGATAATCTTTACCGCTATAATCTGGACCCTTCACAATCGACGGTGTAGATATTTTCTTTTTCCTGCAGTTAACATGGTAATTTCTATCTTTTGAGAGCAAACATAGTGGCTTCTTTTCCCTTTGCTTTAGTGATATAAAATAATAACAACGATAATGCTTTGTTGCTACTAGTTGCACATTAGTCCATTCGCACGACCACGTGTCCACTCGTCTGACCTAGGTTGCCCTGCATCGATCAATATCACATGAGGGGAGACTAGGTGAGGCCCACCTCCTTAGCAATTCCTCTCTCTCTCTGCTCGGTTTCTACCTCACCTTCTTATCACTTCTCTCATAGCTCAATCTATCCAAAACAAATCCTCATTCTAGATATCACTTGATCCCTAATTCCATCACCAAATCCACTCTAGCCGTAGCTCCATGGAGGTCTTGGCTGGGTTGTTTTGGGTTGTGATTTTAGCTTTTGGCTTATAGTTTTTGAATTCTATCTGTTCGCAACAGATAGTACACAGAGGAAAATATTCGCATGTGATTTTGACCGGTATAGCTGAACCTCGTACAGTGTATACTATATTATTCCTATAGACCCATCTTAAAAAAAATACATCGTTTAAAAATTAGTTATTGTAAAAACCTAAGCCAAAGCGTAAGCATAACAGGAAAAAAACCCAACCCTTGTCCGCGCTACCGCTACATCCTCCATCTTTACCTGTTGTTTAGTGGGCTCACATGAGAACTAGTGACGGAGATCTATAGGCATTGCCTAATCGAAGTGGAGCCGAGGACCGTCCTTGGTGAGCCTAAAGCCTCGGCCGAGTACAGGGATCTTGATTTTGCTTGCTTTTTAGTTACCCTAATGTTTTTTTTTGTGTGAGTAATTACCCAATCTTCATAGAAGTTATTCTATAGTTCTCATGTGAGTTGCTATCGTAAATAAGTTTTGCTTAAAGTTGCTACTTAATTCCCTTGTGGGTTGCTAGCTACATAGTTCTTTACTACCTTTGAGTTTTGCTGGGAGTTGCTTGGTAGTTACCTTGTGAGTTGGTAGCATATCCTATATTCTTATACAAGTGGCACCCACTAACTGCAATTACTTCCCTAAAGCTCATATGTGAGTGTGCCACGTCATTGCAATGATTTTTAGCGGTAGGATGAGCCTTGAGTGTCCCAGATCGCTCCATATTTATGCAGCCATTGAGCTTTCAATTCATCTTGGGCCGACCTGCTCCTCCAAGCCCAACTCGCAGATCGCATCCATCACGGCTAGGGTTCCAAAAAAAAAGGCTCAAGAATTGTGAGCTATTTAGGCTCAACTCACTTTAGATTCAATTCAAGTTTGGCTTAAACTCTAAACGAGCTGAAATCAAGCTTAATCTCGAACTTGTGAGCTTCAATGAGCCGAGCTCAAATAACTCATTAGGACTCAATTCGAGCTTGAATATTAACTCATATTAACTTTTATTGAGATTATTTAAGTCGAGTTTGAGCTTGTCTTATTTGTTGAAAATCAGTGTATGTTGAATTGTTTTGACTGTTATCGAGTTTACTTGAGCCGAACTCGAGATTTTCTTAGTGTTGAATATCAGTGTATGTTAAATTGTTTTGACTGTTATCGAATTTACTCGAGTTTGAACCGAGCCAATCCTGAGCATAAGTCCAGAGTCGAATCTTAACTCAGACTCACTTGAGCCCAACTCATGGCCATTTTTGTCCGTTCTGTTACGTCCTGCGTGCTTGCGCCCACGATCTGAGCCTGGAGCCCAAGGTGTCCCTGTCCACATCCAAACTCTGCCTTCTACTCGAGCAAGCTACTCTGTCGGCTGCTGTTTCCATGGTTCCACCGCTTGCCCCGCCATCGAGGTTGTCTTCTCTGGTTACCGCCGATTGGGATCCTCGCCGCTCCAGGTGAAAGATGAAGACGTCACCGGCGCACGGCCGCGCCCTTACCCCATGCCCAATTGCAACTGTCTCACTTTAGGGCAGATATAGCAACAAAGAGGATGAATGGTATCTTAATATTTTCTTTTAAATATTCATCAATCATTTACTTCAATAATACTGGAGCTATAAAGATTAAGAATAGAGAGCCACACAAAAACCATGTAGCCAACACAAAACCAATCAAATCAAGAAGCTAAAAACTAAGGAATGAACATTAATTATGGTAGTTCCGCTACAGTGGATTTAGCTCTAATGAACAGTAAAATCAGCGCTAATTCAAACTAAGAGCCCATGTAGTTTTTGATCCGTAGGTCTAAGTGTGAGACCATGTGGAGGTCACCCCATGGTTGTGATGAGTAATTGACTCTTGATCTAGAAATATTGAGTTTGATTTTTGAGGTTTGAGCTATCTTTGCAAAGTCGCAAGCTTTGAGAAATGGTCGGCAGACCACTTTAAGGCGTATAGGACCACTTTGGGCATGGTCGAAGGGCACCAGAAGGGAGTACGACTGTTTTGGCCATGGTCCGAAGTCAACCGAAGCTATACGACCACATTGGAGTCGGTCGGTCGAAAAACATGCGTCACGACCGGTTTGGCGGTGATCGGAAGTCTCTCGGTCGTTTACGACCACGTTGTGGCGTCTTCGACCACTTTAGCCGTGGTCGGGAGCCAGCCGGACGGCGTACGACCATGTTGTCGCAAATCAGGACTCAGCCGGGCGGCGTACGACCACATTGGCCGTGGTCGAGAGCCAGCCGAGGAGCGTACGACCACGTTGGTGGGAATCGGAAGCCAGCCGAGCGGCGTTCGAGTACTTTGACCGTGGTCGGAAGGCTATACGACCACGTTGAGCGGTCAGTACCGGTAGAGTAGTTTATGACCACGTTGTGGAGTCTACTACCACGTTGGCCATGGTCGAGGCCTCGGGTCATTTACGACCACGTTGTGAAGTTTCGACCGCGTTGGTCGTGATCGGTGGTCGGCGCTCGGTAAGTCGACCACGCCAGGCGCTCAAGCTCGACCACGATTGTGACATTCGGCATCGACCACGCTTGGCGCACCGGTACTCGGTGGTTCGACCACGCCAGAGTATGACCACGTTGTGGGTACTCAGTGGATCGACCACGTGTTGCGATCGGTGGCTCGAGTGTCGACCATGTTGGCCGATCGGAGCATCGACCACGTTAGCGCGAGGACTGAACGTGGTTGAAACCGCGTTCGACCACGTTATCGGCAGAATGACCGTGGTCGGCTGAGTTCATTCAAACCGGTCGTATGAGCCCATATGATGTCCGATTATGTTGGGACTTGATCGTATGGGTTCCTGGTGATGTTGTGGACCTTGTGGACTTGTTGGTTCATATTCTTGACAGGGTTTGTCAATGTCTATTTTCTGAGGAAAAGGTGTGAGCTCTGTTGAGCTATGCAGAGTGTGGTCTGCTTGTTTAGTGCGATGCTATGTGATGGTTTTCTTGTCTGTGTGGCTGCAGGACTTCGGAGCTATTTCATGGTGAAGCGTGGGAGGACCGGGACTAGGCACAGGAGGTGTTGAGGTCCAGACGGTCGGAGATGCCGAAGATGATCGAGGCTGGTGAGGTGGTTGCGAGCTAGGAGACGAGGAACCAGAGTTGTAGCTACCCGTGATGGTCACGACGTGCAACGACGTGGAGGACCAGGACTAGGCTCAGGGAGGAGCTGAGGTTCAGATGGTCAGGAGGTCGGGTGCAGTCGTGTGTGGCGAGATGGACCGGGACTAGACTTAGGAGAAGTCGAAGTCCAGCCGGTCGGAGACTAGCGCAGTCGGCTGTGGCCCAGTCGATCGGAAGGCAGGCTCAGTTGTGGCGAGGCATGGACGGTTGGGACGAGACACGGGCTGTGTCGGGGTCCAGAACGACCGGGAGGTGCCGAAGACAACGAGGTCTGCGAAGTGGGTGCAAGCGTGGACATGAAGGAAGTGTGAGGGCATTTTGGAGAAATGCCAAAGCTGCAAAGGACGCTGTCCCTCTGGGAAAGCACCTGAGAAAAGAAGTGGATTCAGTTGGCGCTAACGGGCAAAGTGCAGGTCTGTTGGGATAGCAGGCAAAGCATTTGAGTTAGCGGGCAAAGTGAGTGATAAAACCCGGTGTTAGGTGGGGTTTACGGGTTATCCCCAGTGTGGACTAATGGATGGATCCATTAGGGTTAGTCTCGGTGTGAGGCTATAAAGGGAGAGGGAGGCACGAGAATGTTTGAGTTGGTCGGCTAGGCCGTGGAGGCAGCCGCCTCTCCCTCCCTTGGGAGTTTATCTGTGTGTAGCTCTAGGGTAGAGCTTGTCCTCCCGAGGGGAGTGGATGTTGAAACTTTCATGAATGCAATCATTCATCTCTCTGCCTCTATCTGAGTTGTGTTCTCTGTCTATTGCTTGGATGTTTTAATTGCGATTTCTCTATTCGATCTTCTCTCTTGTTCTTGGCTTGATTTCGTTGATTGTCTTGAATCGCAGTGACATGTGGGATTATGCTACAAGACAACTTGGCTAGCTTTGACCCACGAGCAGTTCTAATCAACGACTTAGGTTTATGAACTCTTTCTTGTGCGTTCTCGATCAAATCGCAAAAGGTTTCAATCTGTTTGATAAGATTTCAATTCAAGATTGGAATAGCTTCTTGAGGTCTTGAGCAATATGCGCACAAAGTTTCATGGCCAGACGATTTCTTAATCGAAAATTATTTGCAGTCTGGTTCTTGCAGTCAATCGCCTCGCTGATTCTTCTATTTTGGTTTCGACCGTTTCGATCTCTTCGTACATGGCAGAGAAGTCTTGTCTTAGTTGTATTTTCTCTCTCAGAGGATGAGTTCTTGCCATGCTTAAAGTCTCGTGACCAATCGATCCGTGTATCAAAATATATGCAGAAATCGGATCTTGCGATCGTGCGCTTCACTGGTCTTCAACTGCATTGATCGTACGGCCATGTCATTGGCTTACGACCACGTATTCACTGTTTGGAATCTTTTGTCGGCTCGAGTCAGGCTTCGACCACTGTGTGATTTCTTGACTTAAGATCGTTCTGCTTTTGTGGTTGAAGTCTCCAGGTTGATTGACTCAAGAATCACTAGATATCCGATTTTGAGTCTTGGTGGTCATGCGCTCTTTCTCCGCTTTCAGTTTTCGACAACACACTAATTACTGTGTTGTCCGTTGTCGGTTTGCTCCTGTCGGGTGGATCTCGACTGCTCTGAAACTGCCTCTGGTCGCTTTGACCAAAGCAAGGAGCCGACTACGCAGAGAAGTTTCGATCACTTTGTTTGGCTTCGACCACGTCGGTCGTTCGACCACCTGTTGGTCTACGACCACGTGTGTTCGACCAGAGAACTGATAGCTATCGACCGTTTGGCTCGATCGACCACGAGTTGGCGTTCGACCACAGCAGAAAGTCGAATGAATACACAGTGACTTTCCAACCAGTTCTCTTCTCTGATTTCTATGCTCTCGGTCAGCTGCAGTTATTCTCTGATTTCTCTCGATTTCCAGTAATGCAGTCGATCTCCTTCTTCATAGTTCTCTAGCTATCGGAGAAAAGATCGGTGTGAATTTTACAGAGAGTATTTAAGGCACCATTCACCCCCCTCTGGTTGCCAGTTCGGTCCTTCACTAAGTAGCTTGAAACTTGGCATGCACCTTCTATATAGGATGTAAAGAAACTATTTCAATTAATGATCAATAGAATCGTAGCCAAAGTCCTAACCTTTTTTCCATTTAAATAAAGGTTGCACCAAAATTAGGCAAAAAGTAAAAAGGTGAATACGACTTGCACGTGGGTAAATGATAGCTAAGATAGCTCAAGATGTATTCCCACATATCACAGTAAGCTAGAACACCGAGGGAATTAAGCGAAAAATAGTTGAATCAAGAATTCTCTCCGAGAGGCCAAATAAAGCAAAAACCGGATAACTTCAAGAACTTGCAAAATTTGATGCCTAGATGGATAGAGATTGATTTTCACAGGATATCTTCATCACTTGTATATTCTAGGTATTTAGAAAGATCACGAAGGGGAGAGAGGAGATGAAAATCAATCAAATCAAGAGTAAATCAACCAAAACAAGAGAGATCTATGAGAGGTGAACAAATTTGATATATTACTACTTGAGGATGAAGATTTTACACCACCCACGGAGGACGAAAGTGCATACTATAGCATTCACACTTCTCTCAAACCTTAACACTAGAACTCATGAACTTTTGGTCTCAAATGAGAGGATGATTGGATTGTTAATTACAAGTTTTCATCACAACCCATTAAACAGATGGAGCTAGTCATCCACATCTAACCCTTAGTGAATACTATCTACTTAGCACAATGGTAGAAATCCGATAATCCCACCCACACAGTTTTAGCTGATACACTACACTTATACATGTTTTTAAATCACATCAGCCTAAATCTACTAAGTCTTTAGCCTCGATCCAACTTAATCTTCTCAGGTTCTCCTTGACCTAAATCGCTCTCCCAAGCGCCGTCGAAGCGCCATGATTTTGTTTCAAAGTTTTTTTCCCGTATTTTAGTCAAACTACCAAACACCCTTTCTTGACCCAATCTTCTTCTTCCATTACAAGTAATCATCATGCTTGCCACATGTAGCTGCATCACTGACTTACCACACGTTAACAAGTCTCTTCTATTTTGGTTCCACCGGACCATGCCTCACTAGGACAACCAATCCACATTGTGCAATCCGTCGTTCGAACTTCCCTTTAATATTTTTTGTCTTTCTCGTGCTATGCTTGAGCTCACCACCTCACCTAGTATCCTCGATCATTATGGGCTTCAGGTTCTCCATGAGTGTAGCACCAACTCTTGCCGTTGACCATGATTAACTCTAAGCGACCTGTACATCTAAAAACAAAGAAACTATTTTTGGGCACATTCTTCACTACTTGATCCACATTACTCAAAATATGCTTAATGCAACATTATTGCACTGGCCTAGGTCAATTCAAATCAATCTATGACTCAATTTCCCAAAAGCTATGAATTTTCACCTAGGCTGGTCCTACCACCCATCATAAGCGGTACTACCGCACCTCCGCACTCATAATGGACCTCTCGAAAAAAACTATTGTTAAATAAACTACGGTACTACCGCTCTGTAGTATGACCACTGCTATATTGACGGTATGGCCGGTTTTTCTGGAAAATTCAGAAAACGATCCAGATAAAATGCAATCTTTGCAAAATCAAATAACCACTTTACAAAATTTACAATAATTCATCACAATGATATCTTAGATCTTCTCACATAGTCCTCTCTCTCTCTCGTTCTGAACTTCCATGTAAGCTATTTCTTTCTGTTTATTTGTTCAAGCATTAGTATCACGTGGCGACCAACAACAATAGATTCATTGCTACCTTGCGTATCCAAAAAGTATCCGATTCCAGAAGGTAAGGACAACTTTTTTTGTCTTTCGCTTTCAAGATGTGTAACTGTCTATTTTACCTTGACAAAGGTGTTAGTAGTGCATTTCCAGTGTAATAATCTGTGTGATTCTTTTTATCAACCCGTAAGATCAATCTCATAATTTTCTGATGCAGTGAAATATTTGAGTTTCAACTGGTCTTCACGTGAAACAACCCACGTCATTAATTAACCCTAACCGGTGAGTTACGACGTTAAGCAGAATTAATTAGGTAGCTAATGATCTAAAATACGAGGAAATTTAAACTTTTCTTTGCCATCGTATAAATTGAGTTCAACGATCGACAAACAACTGTAATGCATTTAGTACTTTATCTGCTAGGACGTAAACAATTGTAACTCAACTAAAATATAGGTATAACAGTCTGTAGTACAACAGTAATTAATTACAATCCGTATATGGTAAAATCAATTTCATCCTTTGAGCGACAATTAGAACTTGTAGCAAGACAAATAAAGATATTACAATTTGCATTACATAATAGCGATTACAAATTACAACAAATATACAATTTCATGTCTCAACCAAATAACCATCCCAAAAACTAAGCAATTGCAATATAATTGTATTTAACCAAGAATTGCATAATCTAATTTACACGAAGTCCATCTCATACATATTAAATTACTTCCAAATTAATAAAGAATAGAAATTACATTTAGATAACATGCAGTATTATCTAAACATCAATATTAAGAGAAAGCCAAATTACAGCCATGCCATTTCATACATTAGGATCTGTCGTCGAACCGCCACCACACCGATAGTTTATTTGCAAGTGAACTATTATTTTAATACCGAAAAAGACCGAACAAAAGAACGAATAAAATTAAGCGAAGTTAGAAAAGAAATAGAAAAGGTGCCGTCAGAGCCCGAAAGGTTAAGTCGGGCGGGGTAATCCGTTCACGGAGATACCTGACCGTCCGGGGGCCAGTCGGCACCTCTCACAACCGTAGGGTCATCACTCGGCATAAACAAACCTGTTTTAGTTTAGAGACCAACCAGAATAAACCATCACATTTTAAATCCCACAAGAATCAAGGACCAAGATCCCAAAATCCTGTGGACCCACCCCACATTCCGTAGAGCATGCACACAGCCAAGGGAATCCAACCCCAACCTCAAGCCATTGCACATCGCCAGGCAAAACAACCGAGAAGGTCAAGCCCAAGACACCAAATTTTAAATATCCAAAGACACATCCTCTAAGGCGCAAAGAAGAAGCCACGAGAGGGATAACCACCAAGAAGACCACAGTCACAGAGAGGCAGTCACAGAGAGGCAGCACAACATCGAGAAGGCTCAACACAACCACCAGACAGCACCGCCACCAGCTAGATATTCCACACAGCCAACAGAGAGCAAAGAAATATCACGGCAGAGCAAGCCACCACTGCTTCTGTTCTCATTCCCCAAACCAACCGAGAGCAGAGAGAAAAGCCAAGAAGCCCATGGCTCCAAAGAAGCTATCCACTCTCACCCATCCCCAAACCCTCAAACCATCCCGGACAGGGAGCACCAAGCCACCGTAGGAAGGGGGCAAGAAGCCAGGCCACAAGACGGAGGCCGGGCGGATGACCAGGAGCAAGACGGAGGCCGGGCGGACGACCAGGAGCAAGACGGAGGCCGGACAGACGACCAGGAGCAAGGCGACGGCAAGAAGCAAGACCTCATGCCAGCAAGCTGTAGGAGGAGAAGGCCACCACCGTAGGCAGTCAGCACACGACCAACGCAAGGGAAAAACGACGCCATAGCCATTCCCAATTCGTTCCCAGAATCAACCCAACCACCATTCCACAGAGGTAATCCATGCCACAACTTCCCCATGATTCCAGTATTCAAAACCACACATGCAACATAGTAAAATATCAGAGCACTATCACTTGCTAATCAACTAGAAGACCTAGCAAATTAGTGAGACCATGAACCAAGCCGAACCAGCGTAGTAACCCTAGCGTCCACGGCGCCACCAGATCACTAAAGCATCATCTAGCATCACAGAGCAAATACGCATAAGGGAAACGGAGAAGAGGGAAGGAGCAAGGGCTCACCGAAGAGGAAGGCGGCGGCGTACCACCACCGCATAGCCATGCACCCAATCACACCAAGACACCCCGGCGGCGGGCGGCTCTAGCTCGGCCGTGACTAGCCTAGGGCAGCTCACCTCCATGCCTACCACATCATCAGCAAATCCATTAGAGCCAAAGTAAATAACCAAGAAACCCACCGTGAGACCGAGCCGATCCGAGGAGGCGCGAGATCCAGTCAGAGGCCACGGATCCGGCGAACAGACAGCGCGCGGACGGGCGGTGAGGTGAGGACGGCCCAGCGGCGCGGTGCCGGCGTGAACCGGAGGCGCAGCAGAGGTAGGGGATGGAGTAGGGCGCTAGATCGGGGAGGGAGGAAGACCAGGCGCGCGCGCGCGAGAGAGCCGAGGAGGTGGCGTCGGGTGGAGTCGGCGCAGAAGGGGAATAGAGACCGAGAGATGAGGAGCCGGGTGGAGGCGATGGAATTGAGGCGTCGGCGGTAGAAATCAGAGCAGAGCCAGGAGCAACCAACGAAAAAGAAAAGTGAGAGGAGAAAATAAATTGAGTAAATAAAAAGGTTGCATACTAGAATGGCTAAAATTAGGAAGACTCATAAACATGTATTAGAACATTACTGTAATAGATTTGTCTAAATTAAGCAAATTAACTGCAGGTATTAGGAGCCATGTAAATGAATATTAGCTATATCACCATAATAGAAATTCCTCTAGAAGTTGAATGGAAATCTAGAAACCCTGCGATCATATATTGTAGAATTCGCTTACTTAATTAGACATAGTATTGCTTCGACGCCATAGATGAAGTCGTAGAAACGCATAATAGTTCTTAAGTTCTTATAATAAATGTAATACCGTCAAGGGATTGAAACTGATACGCGGTTATATTAAAAATCGTGTATCGTCGTTTAGACAACTCCATGGCATATTTAATTAATCAAATAATTTGGTTAGTAGCATTTAAAGTATAGAAATCTATCCGGAATACTTAGGGTCATTAGAACAAATTAATGGGGTCCGATAAATGAAAATATTTATATCGATTAAACTTGTACACATATGAATTAAATTAAGGAACTGTAATCTTGGACCATTCTTTTGCGGATTTAAAGACCCGGATAATTTAGTTAAGTCCATCTAAACAGTAGAAACCCATTAATCAGTAATTATGATGATTAGAATAAATAAATTGCCATCTGTAGATTAAAAACATAGCGTATACCGATTTAACTAAGGTATTGCCAATTAAGTCATTCAAGGTTGTAACTGAATACCAAATTAACCTAGATAATGTTAAATCATGTAACTGTCTTAGTAAATATTCTGGATTAGAAAAGATAAATCAAATGATGCCCATAGGCTGGAAAGTGCATGCATACTAGGTAAATTATCATAATGTTATTGAGATCCCTAGTGTACATTTCAATGCCCAGTTGATTTTATTAGTCGATTATAAAATGGTAGGAAAATCACTAATTAGTATTTTAATTATTAGAGTAAACTAATATTTATATTCTAAACTAATATCCATTTAAAGATGCAAAATGGTTTGCAATGACTAGAATAGTATGCGATGATATAAAATCATGCGCGCCGAATAACTTGGACCTAACCATTTAAATAGCATAAAGTGGAAACAATCCGCAGCAAGTTAAAATAAAACTTGGAAGTCATACGGAGACGCCTTAGTATAATCTAATTAATTAATTACTTAAGAGTTAATTTCATTGGTGTCGATCACGTAAATAATCACGCGAGTATTAATTAGGAGAAGGAACGGGTACTAAGAAGAAATAATTTATTTAAATAACCATAAGACCTAAAATGAATTAGAGAGGTAAATCGATGCATACACACCTATGAGAGACTAAATTGGTATAATTGCATGCGCGAGATCGATTAGGATTAAAGTTCGCCGATGTTTGTATGTGTATATATTTCTTCGTATCGCAAGGGTAGAGGGTTGGAAATCAACAAAAGATTGAAGCAAACTTGTAAGTAAACAACCTAGCCTCCTATTAGGAAAAATGACGTCAAGTGATGAGTATAGAATACGAGTTAACTAGAGCTACCACGATTAGGTTAAATTGAGCGAAGCCTTATCCTAGGAGCACAAGTACATCGACACCTTGTATTTTATTATAGTTCTGTAAATTAAGCCGTAGCCGACGTATTTAATTGCAGGCGACAATCCAAACCACGGGAACGACTTCACCTGATCCTACGTGAATCAGAGTATATGGTTAAAATTCAGGCAAGCATTCCTTTGAGCATATCTTCAGAGTATATTCTGTAAAACAAGTATTTTTGTATTAATTTAGTATCACCCTGCATGAAAGAAATAAACGGGTATTTAAATCGAGCAATGCATATAAATGACATGAGAAAAGAGATAGATGGCAACTGATGGAGCAGTTGGCCAATTGAGTTAATTAAGAAGGTGGGCAGAGGTTGCCAGGGCAGGTGACAAGGGGCAGGTTTGGGACCTCTGCATAAGAATAGAATATAAGGAACTACAAACTTCTTCCGTGTGAACAGACCGTACCACACCGTATCAACCAACATCCCGTATTGACGGACAGACTAGTAGCTCTATCAAGGTATTATATTCTCCACATGGGTAAGTATTATTTAGGGGAGGAACCCACAAGAGCCGGACCTGCACCGGGTGGGGGATCCACAGTGCGCAGAACCCAGAACTGGTATGTAGGCCAGAAGTGGGGGAGGCGGATCGCAAGAACCCAAGACCGATCAAGATATTCACGACGGGTAGCAAGGCGATATATTACGCAGATTGGGTGTTGGGCGGTCGAAACCACCCGACCAACAGTTAATGTCGCTTTCGGTGGGTCTGCGTGAGGGTGTTACCGCTCTAGGCTGCTGATTGTGAGTAACTGGGTGGAGATATAATTACTGAGATAGATGTAAACGTACTGTACTCTGATCTGGGCGCCGCAACTAAGGAATTGCGGAGATCCGGGAAGCCAATAGGGTCAGAGTGGTGATGGGTAAAGTGATACAAGCATGCGCAATGCTTACCAAATCATGAATTCATGCCTGTCTCCGGGAAAGGAGAATTACGGAAACTTATGGGGGTTTTTGCTGTTCATGCGTATGCTCAGTAGTTTTCTGAAATAATAAATTGAAGTTCTTTCAAAACCAACAAACCTATTTTCTATATGTCATGAGAAGGAAGTGAGGAAAGAAAATGAGAAAGAAATGATAAGAAATGAGCAAAAGATTGAGGTAGGAATTGATATTCCTAAAGGTATAGAGGATGAGCATTCGGTGCATTTTTGCTAATAACGCTTGCTGAGTACTTCTGTACTCACCCTTGCTATTATCTCCCTTTGCTTAGGAATATGTCAGTTCAGCCTGGATGAAATACCGTGGACTCGGATTACAATGGTACAAGGTGGGCATCCCGTGTGAGGATCGAGTGAAGGTTGCAATATTTTAGCCCTTGGAGGTTTGTAATAAATTTTAGCCCTACTTGGCGATATTTTTGTAATATCAGTTTGTCTCTAATTATTGTTCTGCTATAACACTCTGATTGGATTATTATTCGTTAGAGCGATGTTTTATCGGCTAAAACGAGTAATAATCCGTTGACCAGCGTTATTACCCCATGGTAATGATGCGGGTCGTCACATCACGCAAATAGAGAGATCTTTCGTGCTGATCAATCGTTCGGTAAGACAATGCAAGCAACAGTTACAAGTTTCTCTCAGTGTAACTCTAAAAATTTCTTTTTATTAAAATCCAAATATCGCATTGTATTTTGCTTGGCTAAGAACCTAACCGGAAGACATCTATTCTATGATATTGTCATCTTACAATATATTAATGTACTACTTATCTTGATACCAACGGTCAAAATTAGCACCTCCTAGACGACCTCCTGCATGTTACTACTACTGTTTGATTTACACAAGGAACTTCTTCCTACAAATAACCGCATCCATTTACTACAACAAAAATAATTATATTGATATGTCAGCTATCACAATATGTATCATGATTTTTTTTTCTTGCTTCCTCAAACCAGCATGTCTCTATAGATATAGCTACAAAGTTCTGCAACAACGCGCGAGGTACCTTCTAGTTTTATTGAAGTTGCTACGTATTTCCGTGTGAGTTGCTACTGTGATTTTATTTTTTGAGTTGCTACTTTATTTCTATTGAATATTTCTATTGAAGATGCTATCAGTTTCTATGTCAGTTACTAGCCTATTTTCATTGAAGTTGCTACGTTGCTTTTCCATGAGATGCACGTGATTGAGTTTTCTTATAAGTTGTTACTCTATTTTAATGAAGTTGCTATCTAGGTTTTTCGTGAGTTGCTATACGAATTTCGTTAGAGTTGCTACATAGTTTTTCTTTGTGACTTGCTACTCGATTTGAATTTTCATTCAAACAGGCCATGATCGAGTGAGCAAACGCATGGGCTATTGAGTGCATTACGTTCGCACGTTCTATACTTTGTAATCTTATTTTTTCAGTCGCGTTTGTAGTTCTGGTCATGTACAAGTGGTCAGAGTCGAGTACGGGTTTGATCGTGATCGTATACGAGTTCAAGTCGTGGTCGTATACGAGTTTGGGTTGTGGTCATACACACTGACGGACTCACAGGTGGGCCCTGGCATACCCTGTGACGATGGGACCCTATGGCGGTGGGAGCCAGCCGAACGCCGCACGACCCCAGTGTTGTACTCCATAAATGGATGGTTTGAGGCATATGACAAAAGAAGAAAAGGAGACAGCTATGGCTAGGAATAATTCATTCATACTGTGAAACCTTTGATTTGTTCAACTAATAAGGCTAAATAACATGAGCAATTACAGATGTACTATTATATTACCAATGATGGTAAACATTTATTGTGTTCATAATATTGTGTTCATTTTATTTTATGTTTTGACTACACTTGGAGCAGATAAATTTCTTTCCTGACTGAATGATGCGTACTCTAATGATCAATATGTTAGTTGCCAACTCATATTACACTAATGTACGATCCGTACTCTCACTCGTACTGTAACCTTTTTTTGATCATTCATTCCAAATTGCTAAATTGAATGCTTTATTGTTCTGTTTGGATTGGCCCTACAGGAAGAGAAAAGAGGACAACTTTTGCTCTGAAGCGAGATAGGTTTGGAGTCAAACTTCTATCCATAATGTGCTAATGTAGGACAGCAAATACAAATCAGGCACATCACAGTCCTTTGTTGGAGGATTGAAGATACATGACGTTATGGTAGCCACGACTACTACCGGAATGTTTCTTGTGTGTTTTGATGCTCTGTGCCCCTGTTTTGGCTCGAAAAGGAAGGATGGAAGTGAAGATCCTGTTCTTGCAAAATATGCAAATTCCTGTAAGTCAAAACAACAAACTTTCACCCATGGGTGATGAAACCTTTGAACACCCTGAAGCAATGTCTAACCTGTTTGTTGGGATGAAATTGGATACTAACAAACAGGAGATTGCTTGTAACGTTTGGAGGTATAAACGCTTGCCATCAATTGTGACATATTGATTTTGTTTTTTCAGTGAATTCTTCTGAATCGATCATGTTCTTGCAAACGATTGCTTGTAACGTTTGGAGGTATAAATGTTGGAAATATAGTCAATTTTCGGCATATTTTAATCCAGAAATTAAGTATATATAACATGACATACAAGAGCATGAGTGATTCAACAATCATGTATTCATATTCGCTAATGAACAAGCTAACAAAGAATACCTATTAACATATTCACAACGCACGTAAATGAATACATCGGAGGAGAGTTCAGTTATACCCTCGGGCGGGGCCAGTGTCGGTGACACCGGATGCGCCGTTACCATCAGTCGACATGATGGCCTATTCGATGTAGTCGATCGAGGCTTGATGCAGGACGGGCGTGATGCGTGAAGATGTTCGCAGCGCGATGTCGCGAGCGGTTCACCACCGTGATGAAGACGAAGTCACGAAATGAGTAGTCGCGCCAATGCGCTCCCAAAACTTGATCGCCCGTCTACCGTGCGGTACTCGCACGGACGGAGTTTGGAGGCCTACCGCCTGAGCCTTCGCGCAAGGTTACGGACCGGAGATTACGAGATAGCAACAAAAACAGAACTAACATTTATGTACCGTATGGAGTAGAGAGCCCTCAGAATAAAGAAAAACGAAGAGCCGTGGTAACCATTAGTCACTAGTAACTACAGCCATTACTCGAAAGTAACTGCAGCCATAAACCACTAGTAATCGCACCGCTATGACCACCAATCGTTAATACCATTTACCGTGAGTCGAGGCGTTTGAATTTCGAATAGATAAAGAAAACGCGCCCGCACCGACACGCTGCGCGGCGCCACAACACGCACACGCACACGCACACGCACCGCACCGCACCGCACGGCGCGGCTCGGCTCGGCGTGGCGAGGCGAGGCGAGCGAGCGAGCGAGCGCGCGCGCGCGTATTGGCTCTCTCCAACTTCACAAGGGGGTTACCACGTTCCACCTTTTAAAGTGGTGTAACTCCCATTCAATTCTCCATATGGTACTAAATAGTTTTTCTATGTGTGCCTAGGAATTTCATTTGATTAATTGCTAAATTAAATGGACCAAGCCCAATTAATCCAACAATCCCCACCAAATTTCAAGGCACGGAGAAATGCTCTCGATCGCCGTTGTTTGATATACTAGTATTTCGATGGAGACTGTTGTTGAACATCCACCTAGGAAAGGAGTTACACTCATCCACAACTGAACAATGGACTATGCCTTGAATTGACAGTTTTGTGTGAACAAGCTTTTCCCGATTCCTTTACTAGTACTAGGCTGCCTAAAGCATCCCCTCTGGTTGGAGCGTATAAGTCATACTCCAAGCCTATTCATGAGTATCTAGAGATCACCCAAATCTCATAGACTGTGACCAGCAGTCGAACTCATATAGGTGTGTTCCTTCTAAGATGGCCTGTAGGACGACATCTCTGCTTAAATAAGCCACTCGGATCACATTAAGGTAAAACCATCCTGCCATACAGAATAGGAAAGAAGCGCATCATTGAAGAAATGAGCCCTGTAAAGGTCTCTCCTCCCAGTCAACCAACAGCTTGTTTCACCATTCTACTTCACGGGATCTCCGATCACATAGAACATGTTACCACTGTGGTATGACTCACGTGGGTCTCAGGCCCATCTCACTCGATGCACTATCTATCACATTACGTGATAAACCCTTTGTAAATTGGTCTGCCAGATTCTTAGCTGTCTGGACATAGTCCAGTGCTATCACTCCGGAGTTTTTCAGCTTTCTGACAGACTTCAACCGCCTCTTAACATGCCTAGATGACTTCATGTTGTCCTTAGAACTGTTCACCTTGATAATTACGATCGATTATCACAGTTCATCGGATAGCGGTATCGGTTTTCAACCACCGCAAATCCATAAGGAGTTCACGAAGCCACTCAGCCTCAACAGTGGCGGTATCTAACGCTGTGAGTTCTGCTTCCATTGTTGACCTCGTTAAGATGGTCTGCTTGCAAGACTTCCAGGAAACAGCACCACCTCCAAGTGTGAACACATATCCACTCGTGGCTTTTATCTCATCAGCATCAGAGATCCAGTTTGAATCACTATAGCCCTCCAGTACCTTTGGGTACCCAGCATAGTGAATGCCATAACTCATGGTTGCCTTTAGATAGCGCATTACTCTCTCAAGAGCACGCCAATGATCATCTCCCGGATTTGAAACAAATCGGCTTAGTTTGCTCACAAAGAAACGAGATGTCGAACCTCGTAGCACTAGCTAAATACATCAATGAGCCAATAATCTGGGAGTATCTCAATTGATCCCTTGTTATTCTTCGGTTTTTCCTCAATAACACACTAGGATCATAAGGAGTAGAAGCGAGCTTGCGATCACTATAACCAAAGCGACTCAAGACCTTCTCCACATAGTGGGATTGCACAAGTGTAACCCCACCATCACCTCCTCTCAGTAGCTTAATGTTAAGAATCACATCACCACTCCCAAATCTTTCATCTCAAAACTCTTGGACAGAAGTCCTTGACCTCCTCAATCACATTGAGGTTGGTCCCAAAAATCGATATGTCATCAACATACAAGCACAAGATCACTCCTTCTCCCCACCATAGCGATAGTACACACATCCGTCACTTCATTCACAAAAAAGCCAGAGATGTCAATGTTCTGTCGAACTTCTCATGCCATTGCTTAGGTGCTTGCTTTAGGCCATACAAAGATTTTAACAACTTGCACACCTTTCCTTCTTGACCTTCTACCACAAACCCGTCTGGCTGATCCACATAAATTTCCTCATCTAGCTCTCCATTTAGGAAAGATGTCTTAACATCCATTTGATGAACGAGAAGACCATAAGAAGCGCCAAGGCAAGTAGTACTCGAATTGTGGTCAATCGGCAACAGTGAATAAGTATCAAAGAAGTCCTCGCCTTCTTTTGAGTATAACCCTTGGCCACAAGCCTTGCCTTGTACTTTTCAATTGTACCATCAGACCTAAGCTTTTTCTTGAAAACCCATTTACATCCTACAGGTTTACACCCATAAGGACGGTCAACAACCTCCCAAGTTCCATTAGACATAATAGAATCCATTTCACTCCGTACTGCTTCCTTCCAAAGAGTCGTGTCGGAGAAGAATATGCCTCTTCAATGGTTCTTGGAGTGTCATCCATGAGGTATACAATGAAATCATCACCAAAAGATTTTGCAATCCTCTGTCTATTACTCTTCGAGTAACTTCATTATTATCCTCCTCAGGATTTTCCATAGGCGTTTGCTCAACATGTTCTATCGGCACAAAAGAATCAAGGGAAATTATAGGTTCTTGACTAGATGAGCTAGGTACATCACATTTCATAGGAAATTCATTCTCAAAAAATGTAGCATCTCTGGACTCTATGATTGTACCAACACGCACGTCAGGTACTCCAGATTTTATAATTAAGAACCTATAACCCACGCTGTGCATAGCATAACCAAGAAATACACAATCTACGGTTTTGGTCCAAGTTTACGCTTCTTGACAATTGGCACGTTAACTTTGGCCAAACATCCCAGTCTTGCAAGTATGAGAGAGTCAACTTCTTATTTTCCCATTCCTCGAATGGTGTTACTTCTTTGTTCTTTGTAGGAACTCTATTCAGGACATGACACGCGGTCAATATAGCCTCACCCCACCATTCCTTAGAAAGGCCCGCAGTGTCTAACATGGCGTTAACCAAATCAGTTAGAGTGCGGTTCTTTCTTTCGGCAACTCCGTTTGATTCGGGAGAATAGGGAGGCGTCCTCTCATGAATAATTCCATGTTCCTCACAAAATGAAGTAAACTCATTTGAAAAATACTCTCCCCCACGATCAGACCTTACCCGCTTGATTTTTCTTTCAAGTTGGTTTTCTACCTCAGCTTTATAGATCTTAAAATAATTAAATGCTTCATCTTTTGTTTTCAATAAAATACACATAGCAAAATCTAGTGCAATCATCTATAAGCGTCATGAAATATTTCTTTCCACCTTTAGTCAACACACCATTCATCTCGCACAAATCGGAATGAATGAGTTCTAATGGTGCCAAATTCCTCACCTCTTTTGCTGCCTTGTGAGGCTTGCGAGGTTGTTTCGATTGAACACACGCATGGCACTTAGAACCTTTGACCAAAGTGAATTTTGGGATTAAACTCATATTGGCTAAGCGCGTCATACACCCAAAGTTAACATGACAAAGTCGTGAATGCCAAACATTATACTCATCATCATCGTTACACACATGGTTCACAACTTTATTATAAGAATCCATCAAAGAGAAACGAAACAAGCCTCCGCTCTCATAACCTTTACCAACAAATGTTCCATACTTAGAAACGACACATTTATTGGACTCAAATGTAAGCCTAAAACCATCTCTACACAGTAGAGATCCGCTGACGAGATTCTTCTTTATGGAGGGGACATGCTGCACGTTCTTCAGCTGCACGGTCTTTCCCGAAGTAAACTTCAGATTGACCGTACCAACACCATGAACAGCTGCATGCGATCCGTTCCCCATCAACAAGGAGCAACCTCGACATGCCTGATAAGATGAAAACAAGGAAATATCAGCACACACATGAATATTAGCACCAGTGTCAACCCACCACTCAGGTGATTGACAAACCGAAAGAACTGTAGGTAAATAATTACCATACCCGATGTTCCTCCAAAGATCACTAATAACCATGTTGGCGGACTTCTTCGCTTATCCTTGCGGTTCGGACAATCCTTAGCCCAATGGCCGTGATCACCGCACAAAGCAGATGCCCTTTCCTTTGCCTTTCTTCTTAAATTCATGAGCGGCCTTGGGCTTGACAAAGGCTTATTTTTCTTCTTATTGTGGATAGCACGAGGGTTCTTCTTACGCACCAAATTGGCACTAGAACCTCCCTCGTGACAACTTTCTTGCCACAGTATCTTTTGCCTCGCCTTCTCTTCAACACCAAGAGTACCAATGAGATCAAGAACACTGAACTCCTGCCTCTTGTGTTTTAGAGAGGTAGCAAAATATGACCAAGAAGGTGGTAACTTGGCGATAATACCGCCAGCCACAAACTTGTCCGGTAACTCGCACTTATTATTCTCAAGCTCCTTTGCCAGCGCCTGAATCTCATGAGCTTGTTCTACTACAGAACGATCATCGACCATCTTGTAGTCATAGAACTGCTCCATGACATACAGCTCACTGCCAGCATCGGAAACTCCGAACTTGGCCTCAAGTGCATCCCACATCTCTTTGCCCGTAGGCAAATGCATGTACACATCCACAATGTTATCTCGCCAAGATGTTGACAAGCGCACCTCGAAACAAGTTATCCGCTAAATTGAACTTGCGTTCGTCCTCGCAGATAGAGGCTCGTGGGCTTGCCTTGTGCAACATGAAAACATTCCATGGCAAGAAACCACGGATCGCACGCACGCCATCTCTTAAAATTGGAACCATCAAACGGAGGGTGCGGCTTAAACGACGACGCAAAGCCAACTACCGAAAAAGACCTATCAAGTTTTTGGATTGTTGGAAATATAGTCAATTTTCGGCATATTTTAATCCAGAAATTAAGTATATATAACATGACATACAAGATCATGAGTGATTCAACAATCATGTATTCATATTCGCTAATGAACAAGCTAACAAAGAACACCTATTAACATATTCACAACAGCACGAAATGAATACATCGGAGGAGAGTTCAGGTTATACCCTCGGGCGGGGCGGTGTCGGTGACACCGGATGCGCCGTTACCATCGATCGACATGATGGCCTATTCGATGTAGTCGATCGAGGCTTGATGCGGGGCGGGCGTGATGCGGAAGATGTTCGCATGCAATGTCGCGGCGGTTCACCACCGTGATGAAGACGAAGTCACAGAATGAGTAGTCGCGCCAATGCGCTCCCAAAACTTGATCGCCCGTCTACCCGTGCGGTACTCGGACGGACGGAGTTTGAGCCTACTCGCCCGAGCCTTCGCGCGCAAGGTTCGGACCGGAGATTACGATAGTAGCAACAAAAAGCAGAACTAACCTTTATGTACCGTATGGAGTAGAGAGCCCTCGTAATAAAAAAACGAAGAGCCGTGGTAACCATTAGTCACTAGTAACTGCAGCCATTACTCGAAAGTAACTGCAGCCATAAACCACTAGTAACTGCACCGTTATAGCCAGCCAATCGTTAATACCATTTACTGCGAGTCAAAGCGTTTCGAATTTCGAATAGATAAAGAAAAACGCGCCCGCACCGACACGCGCTCGTGCGCTCTCGCCACACGCACATGCACACGCACACGCACACGCACGCACGCACGACGCGACGCGACGCGGCACGGCACGCGGCTCGGCTCGGCTCGGCTCGGCTCGGCGTGGCGAGGCGAGGCGAGCGAGCGAGCGAGCGCGCGTGTTGGCTCTCTCCAACTTCACAAGGGGGTTACCACGTTCCACCTTTTAAAGTGGTGTAACTCCCATTCAATTCTCCATATGGTACTAAATAGTTTTTCCATGTGTGCCTAGGAATTTCATTTGATTAATTGCTAAATTAAATGGACCAAGCCCAATTAATCCAACAATAAACACTTGCCACTGGGTCCGCCATCGCGAATCGATCCTCGGCGAGGCCGAGACGCCGCCGCCGCCGATTCGCCACGCCGCCGCGACGCACGCGTGAGACGCGCCGCTCGCCGGCACCGATGCACGCGTGATGGTGATGCGCCGCTCGAATCGATCCTCGGCCGCGTGATGCGCCGCTCGCTGCCGTAATCAATCGGGTAAACAATCGTGCAATCACGTAATTGTTGTTTTAGATAAAACCATAAGAACATAGTCACGGATCTTAAAGATTTTATGTTACTTCTATAATGTAAGCATATGACCAAGAAAAGTTCGGCATTCAAATTTCAAAATGATATATAATATTCTTTACAATTGTATACCGAATTACGGTACAAAATTTATAATTATTTACCGAATTGCATATAAAAATTTTAGTGCGGCATACCCTTTGGTAAAATCCTGGGTCCGCCACTGGTCGTACATGAGTCCATGTCATAGTCGAGTTCGAGTCGCTTCATAGTCGTAACGGAGTACGAGTAGTAGTCGTGGTCGTATCCGAGTCGGAGTCTTAAAGCAGGGTGTAAAAGGCAGAGCCATGTAACCGAGAGAGTACAGCAAAAAGGTGATAAGGGCGAGAGAGGCCAAGGCGATCGGTGTGATCGAGAGGCAATAGAGAGCGATCGACGTGATCAAAAGAAAGAAATAAAGAGGAGAAGAGCGATTTGGCTCTGGAAGTCTATCAAGTTTATTGTGTTTATAGACGTGGTCGTAAACAGAGTTACGACCATGGCAATGAGCGAAGGTGTTCGCAGTGCTAAAGATATGGTCGTAATTAGTTACGACCACGGTCACAGAGTTGAAGACGTGGTCGTAAGTCGTTACGACCACAGTGGGGATCACAGGCGTGGTCATAAAGGAGTTACGAACACAGCGACCGAGTGGCGACGTGCGTAGGAGCAGCAGATGTGGTCATAAAGAGTTACGACCACGGTCGTAGAGCAGAGGCTGTGGTGGTAATGCCTTACAACTACAGCGGTCGACAGAGCCTTCGGCGTAGTTAATAGAATCACTACGTGGTTGATACAATCAATGTCAATTTTATCCCAAACAAAAAATCATTGTACATTGTGAACTCTCCATCTGATTTTATGACTCCAGCCACCAAAAAGTACGCCAACAAAAAATCAGTAGCTTCTATGTCGGCCTTCTTCCTTTCCATCTTGCCATTGCCTTCTTCCTTTCCATCTTGCTTCAAGTGAAATTTCAGTCACAAAGAGGAGAACAGCAAGGAGACTGGGCTATTATGGTAAGGGTTAGCAAGGAGGAGAAGAACAGCAAGGAGGAGAAGAACAGCAAAGAGGAGAAGAACAACAAAGAGGAGAAGAACAACAACGAGGAGGAGAATGGCAAGGAGAAGGAGAACGGCAAGGAGAAGGAGAACAGGAAGGAGGCTGGATTCTGGTGATTATTTATAACGGAGAGGTGGAGCTACGATCCGTGAGGTGAAGGTTGGTGGATTTCTATTGACTAGGACTGGGTTGAGGAGGATCGACGGGCCTAGCGGTCAGATTATCACAGACGGTTTTACATACAAATTGTCTATGATACTCTCTATTACAGACGGTTGGTACATAGAACCGTCTATGATGAATAAATATCACAGACGGCTCTATATACCAACCGTCTATGAATTAGAACACAAATTTTATATACCGATGAAACAACTAGTTTGAAAAGATAAAATAGCAAAGTTTTATATGGCTTATATATACTCATTTAAAAGGTTTCGATGAGATCTACAACTTTGCAGTTGAGGCGAAACCCAAATTCCGAAGGGAAGACTAAAAAGGGCAAAAACAGAAATAAAAAACTTGCGACGCAGTTTAGGTCCAAAGATGGCTGATTTTCGGGGTCTTGGAGGGTGATAGGCATAGGCTGGTCATTTTTTGTATCGAGCTCGTCGTTAGCTTTCCAACGAGTACAAGAACATCGAAAACGGACACCGTATGCAAAAGTTATGCCCGTGTTACTGAAAGTGTCTCAAAACTGAATCCTACTCGGACTCAAGCGAGAAATTATGCAATTTTGGGGGATTGCAAGGCGGAAAACATATCACAGACGGTTTTTAATACGAACCGTCTGTGATAACTTCATTATCATAGACGGTTCTTGAAAGAACCGTCGTGATGTCCGCCGTTATCACAGACGGTTCTTATCTAGAACCGTCTGTGATACTACAGACGGTTTTTATTAAAAACCATATGTGATAATGAAGTTATCACAGACGGTTCGTATTAAAAACCGTCTGTGAAAATACCACAGACGGTTATTTGTATGAACCGTCTGTGATACTTGCAGCACAGATATTTCCTAAGAATCGTCTATAATGTAAACGTTCGATTTAGTCTCTTTTGTAGTAGTGCTACTTGTTGGTCAGTGAGCGTCAAGATGAAGCACTTGACATTAATACTTCTTTTTTCCGGGAGTGCTTTACTGATAATGCACCAAGATCGTTACACTCTTCGGTGCTTGCGCCTTCGAAACAGGACAATACACATTCATTTTAGCAAATTTGAGCAAGTTCATGAGCTACTCTATTACACTCTCTTCGCCGTTTACCACCTTCACAACTCAAATTTGTTAGGCATCTCTAATGTATAGAATCGACGTCAGTTTAAAAAACGCAACATAAGCATACATAGACCATAGATAATTTTGTCCAATGTATAGAACCAGCTCCCACTCTATGCTGATAATTAAAAAGTAGAAAATATCTATTCTCTCTTCCCCTTAATGAAGTTCCGCTAGGTTCGGTTAATGCAAAGTTAATCCACCAACTAATCACCTCATGGATAATACTATTCTAATCCATTGAATCGGAACTCAAACTATGCATGGGCTCCTTAGTTTTTTAGTTGGAACTGGTACCCTCCATTGTACCAGATTAAATTGACTCCACCATCATGCCAAATACATTAATTGAATCGGCTTAAATAATACATGCAGATGGCCTTCGTCTCCTTAAAAATGGAATGCCACCTTCATGTCTCCTCGTTCGATGAGCTTAATATTAGAAGTTAGTGGACACTTGCATATATAGTTGCATGTGCATGAGTACACGTAAAGAAACTACAAGCAGCAGCTAAGCTAGCTTAGGGAGTAGCGCTGCAGGTCTCTTGGATTTCGGATATATAGCTGCGGCTCTCTTCGGTCACAAATACACGTTGTTATAAAATAAAATACGTATAGTTAAACTTTTAAAATATTGACTATCGATATCTTTTTTAAATATTTAGATTAAATATATAAAAACTAAATATGAATTTCTCTAAAAAATATTTTCATATATTCTAATTTTATTGGGCTTAATAACTATGTTATATTTTAAAGGCCGTATTGATATATAAAACGACAGATATATATTTGTGGAGTAATTAACTTAAGGCCCTCGCGACGTTGGCCATCTCCAACAATTGCTAGCTGCCAGCTGCTAAAACCTTGCAAGTCAACTACGTGAGGCTTGTTTGAGGTCAATGCTCATTAACATGGCAATTACACTACTACCAAACTTTTACAGAATACATCCTGCAGCCACAAAAAAAATGATTGTTTTTTTACCGGATGTCTCTGAAGAGTCCAAAACTATGATATTTTTGGGACACGTGTAATCAAATTTTGTAAAAGTTTAGATTGAATGTATGAAAATTATATATAGATTTGTTTTAAAAAATATTTTCATATATTCTAATTTTATCAGATTTTATAAATATATTATAATATAAATTAGTGGTTACAGTTATGCATTAGAAACCGTATTGATATTCAAAAGGAGGTCCGTAGAGAGTAAATAATTCAAGGCCCTCGCGACGTTGGCCATCGCCAATAATTGCTTAGCTGCCAGCTGCTATAAACCTTGCAAGTCAACTGCGTGCGGCTTGTTTGAGGTCAATGCTCATCAATGTAGCAACTACACTACTAGTCATGGCAACGGACATAAACCCACTGGATTTTGCCATTTTAAATCTGTGTCTATGAAAGTTGGACGTGCTCGCTAAAAAACCTATGCCCGTTGACGGGTGCAGATTTTTGTCCAGACCTATGCCCACTCGGGTAACGGGTACCCACGGGTCGCCCGTGCTCGACAACAGCTGTGCAAATTGCAGACAGTGCAGTGCTTAGCAAGTCAACAATAAGTTCAATTTATATGCTAATATACATGAAACAAGCAACGACAAATCCACAATGCACACCACTAGTTCACTCCACCAATTCTCAGTTCATAGTTCACTGGCATAGCATATCAGCATACGACAAGTTTATTACAAGTTCACAGTTCACAACTCAGTTAAAACCAAAAGAAGAAACATCAACTGCTCCTTGTACTTGACTTGTTCCCAAAAGGTCGTCGCCACTTGATAACTCCTATGGGTCGGATTTATATTACCTATAGGTTTACAGATTTGGGTACTATAGGAACGTATCCGAACCCAATAGACCCGATGGGTTGAGCTTTTTGCCCATTAAGAGACCCATGGGTTAGAAAATTGACTCAGACCCATGCCCTAATAGAGTAAAAACCCACGGGATATCGGGTTCCGGGTACCCATTGCCATCTTTATACACTACTACCAAACTTTTACAAAATGCACCCTGCAGCCACAAAAATGATGTTTTTAGGATACGTGCTGTAAAATTTAGCTATTGATATTTTGATAAATATTTAGAGTGAAAATGTAAAAAATGATGTATGTAGATTTATCTCGAAAAATACTTTCACAACATTATAATTTTATTAGGTTCCACAAAATTATTATAATAGAAATTAGTTATCAAAATTGCATTTTAGAGACCTAGTGGATATCCCAAACACCACTCTTTGGCTCTTTGTGACCAGAGGGAGTACTCCTTATATTTCAAAATATAAGACATTTATTTTTTGCAATAATGTGTCAAAATATAAGGTCTGCATGTGAAGTTAATGATTTTTTTCCTCTCTTTTGTCCTCCTCTCATTTATGAGTAACAATCACACTACTTATTCTTTGTCTTATTCCCAACACATTAACAACAAGAATACAAATGTTATTTTCTCTTATTTCTAAATAAAAAATTATTTTTTTCTGTTCTCTCATTTTTTTAACCTCCGTAATCGCCGTGCCTAGTCAAAACGCGCCATACAAGACAAACGAAGGAAGTACATGCGAGAAGTTAAGCAGCAATCCAGCATTCCAGCATATCCTTTAGGCGCATACCTTGTTTTGACCTGTACCTCTGATCAAAATATGTATGCATTTAAACCGACACACTTGATCAAGCAATTTTGAGAACACCCATGTGGCCCAGTGGTAAAGCAGATGGTTGAGGTCACGGTTCAAGTAACACTTCCTTAAAATCAAAAGGAAAAAAAGTTCATTTTTCAACCAACAACTTTGGTCTCAATCCGTTTTTCAACTCTAAACTATAAAACCATCTGAATCAAAATCTTAAACTATTAAATCCAGTGCAAAACACCCCTTCGTCCAAAGCCAATCAAGTTTACATGGCGCCTATGTGTGCATCCACCTCAACTTCGGTGTGCATCCACGTCAATGTGTATGTCATCCTCAAAGCACGTCAATCTGCTCTAGCTAGCCTCCACCATCCCCAACTTTAATCAAGCAAGAATCTATAGCCATTGCCGTCTATTGACATGACCCTTCTCCAGTCTGCAAGTGTGCTAGCATCCGCAACTTACCGACCAGCGACACGGTGCGCACCCACCATGGCCGAGCTTCTCCCTCCCCGATCATACCCTGGGACAACAAAGAAGAAAGGGGTTCCTTGCACCTTGTACCCACTGTTATGGCCATGCCATAACAAAGAAAATGTGAGGTGGATGCTAATTCA